>BDMV01000002.1:29732155-29908326 GCA_008326285.1 Oryza officinalis
AAGAAGTAAAGTAAACGAGCTCAGAAAGCACACACTAGTCATAAAGCTTTTCTCAACTCGGAAAGCACCTAAAACAACGGGTGTGGACAAGTCACAGAGCTGCGCCGAGCTTGACTGTACGCACACCACCTCAGAGATCCAGACTACCAGACAACACCCACAACAACACACTCACACACTACCTCGCCACGACTCCGAAAGAGTTGGCGGCGGTACAAAAGGTCTAGCACTCGAACTCCACCTGCAGCAGACGAACTCTACTGCTCTCCTGCCTGGCTGGCTCCGGTGGTCGGCTCGTCTGAAGAGGACACGTCGATCGGCGCACGCGAAGGGACCGGCGGAACCTGTCGAGGGCCGGCAGCAGGGCGGCCTGCTGGTGGGGTAGGAGCTGGGTGGTCGAAACGGAACACCGTGGAGGAGCCCACAACGCGCTTCCGCGCGGTGCGGATCAGTCGGAGCCCACGGCGGCTGACGACTGGGGTGTGACCTGGGGTGTAGGAGGGGCTGGCACGGTGGGGGTAGGGGGAGTAGACTGGCGAGTACGGCACACGCGGGCTGGGGGAGCGTGGGCCGCTGGGGGTGCGAGCAGAGCCACGTGAACTGTAGAAAGACAGGTGGCTAGAGTGGCAAAGGCGGCCGGAGTCCCAGGAGGTAGTGTCCACGGAGGTGACACCCTCCTCAGCAAGGCGGGCCTCCAGTGCGACGTAGCGGCGAGCCAAGGAGGCGGTAAGCCCTCAAGGAGAAGAGTCGTGCTGAGTGGCCTGAGCGCACAGAAAGCTTCCACCAATGCGCGTCAGCGCAGGTGGTGGCGACTCGCGGTAAAGGGGCAACGGGTAGCGGCTGTCTCATCCGGCGGAGCAGTGAAAATGTATCGATTGATTCTTGTCGGCACGAGAGGCTCCCTGCCAATCGTTTACCGACCCGGCTGCACCAACAGCCACAACTCACACACGCCGGTACGAGAGGCTCCCTGCCAATCGTCACCGACTCCGGCTGCTTCAACAGCCACAAGTCAACACATCGGTACGAGAGGCTCCCTGCCAATCGTCACCGACTCCGGCTGCTTCAACAGCCTTAAACCAAGCACAGAAGGGGAAACCTCACACCAACAGCAGTTCACAAGGTGTTCAATAAAACTACGCTAAGGAATCACCTCACATCCGCCCATGACCGTGGGCACGGCTGTTCGAACAGTTTTAACCTCTGCAGAGGGGGTACACTTTACCCACACGACGTTACTAACCCCGAATCACCCAGCCCGCGACTCTCGGTCACGTCTGGCGACCTTGAGGCTTTCACGACAAGGCATTTCGAAAGCCGACTCAGGGTCATCTTATGCCAACGGGAGGGGTCCCACGGACCAACACCAGGTTAGGTCCCAGACCATACTGTGCCAGGAAGCCCAGGGGTCCTCCCCGACACCACCCCGGCGAATCCACTTGTCCCCCGGCATCAAGATTTCCCTGGCCTAGCTAATTACTCAGCCAGGGGCGTCCCATATCACCCATGTGGTCGTACTTGACATATGCTTGGATGTAATTCCCAAGGAATCGGTCCTTAGAGCGAGAACGGGCAGACCGTACCTCCAGTACGTCTCCCGTACCGCGAGTTTTAGAAACTCACTTTAATTTCAAGACACCGACCCAAGTGTCGGGTTTTCCAAGCATTTTGTAAACTCAAGTTTTACCCAGGTGGTCAATTTTAAAGTTTGAGGGGAGTCTCGATATTCATACGCGAGGTACGGATACCGAGGCATCACCTGAGGGGTGACAAGGGTGTTAGGGTATTCAAATATCAAGGAAGGTGAATGCAGCAAATGGGTAGGGCCTGACGGTTATATTGCAAACCGAGGCCAAGTGCCAAGTGTAACCTAAACATGCATAGTTTGCGAAATCAAAAACACTTAATATAAATTATAGGTTCAATTGATCAAAGGTGACTTGCCTTGCTCGAGATCTTGAGCTTCTTCCTCGAAATCCGTGCACTGCGGGTCTTCGGGCTCCGAGACTACACGCCAAACGAGACGACTCAACAAAGCGATAAAAGAAGCCCTATTAAAGACCACTAAGCGTGCCATTGGATAGATCTCGATTTTTGAGAAATTTTGAAATTGGAACGGGGTTAATCGGACGAACGGTTGAAAAGATATGAATTTCCGAAAATTAAAGGATTTTCTGGAATAAAGAAAAGGAATTATTAATTCCCTGGAAAAAGAAAAGGAGGGGCTGAAATTGGACTTTATTTTGGGCGGCTAAGGGCAGCCCAAAGGATTTGAATGGGCGCGGCCGAATTAATTGGGCCGACGGCCCGAAGTGATTGGCCCATGGCCGATCGGCGCGCGAGAGGGGGATAGGCCGATGGGCCTAGCGGCCGATGGGCCGGAGGCCGATGGCCGAGGGGCCGAGCAGGCCGGCGCTTGAGGGCGCGGCCCACGAGCGAAAAGGCCGAGTGGCCGAGGGGCCGACTGGGCCGGTCGGCCAAGGAGGCCCAAATGGCCGGCCTGGCAACGCGGCCTGGTCCGGTCTCCCCCGAGTGACTCGGGGCCGACGGGCCGGACCGAGGGACTCGGGCCGATGGCCCAAGGGGAGAGGAGGCCGGTGCGGGACCGTTGACCGGTCTCCCGTGGGCCCCGGGACGGTGGACGTGGCGTCCACGTAGGCACGCACGGGGGGAAAAAGAAAGGAGAGGGCGACGGGCTCGCCCGGGAACGGCGGTGTTCGGCGGGGCGAGCACGAGCGGCGGCGGTGCGGGGGCGGCGCCTAGGGTTCGAACGCGCAGCGGTGGTGCTATCTAGCGCCTAAAGAAGGGGAGAAAAAGAGGGAGACGGCGGAACGGGAGTTACCGCGAGAAGGTTTCGCCGGGGACGGGGGCGACGACACGGGGCGGCGGTGAGACGCGGTCCCGAGCCGGGGAAGAAGAGGGCGCCGGGCTCCTCTTCTTGCGGCGGCGGCAGCAAGAGGGCGGTGGCGCGACGGCGGACGGCGGGAAGGGGCGAGCTCGGGGAGGCGGCAATGGCGGCCGGGCGGAGGGGAAAGAATGCGGCCGAGCGGGGGGGGGTTTTTAGGGCGGCTAGGTCGGTTCGGCCGGGGGGGGAGAAAGGCGGTGCGGCCGAGAGAAGGCGGTGGAGCGCGGCGAGGGGACCGCGCTGGCGCTCCCCGCGCTAGCGGCCAAGCGCGGCAGCGGTGACGCCGGCCGGTCGGGAAAAAGGGGAAGGGGGAAAAAAAGGGGGCTTGCCTCCTAGCCGATTCGGGTAAGGGCGCGCGCGCGGGGAGAGAGAGAGGGAGGCGCGCGCGCTCGGCCCCTTGGCGGCAAGCGCGCAGGCGGCGGGGCCGAGGGGACCAGCGGCGCCGGCGACGGAACGGGAAGGGAGAGAGAGAGGGAGAACGGCGGGGGTGCGGGGAGAGAGAGAGCTGGCTCTCTCTCGGCTCGGCGCGTGCGGGGCACGTGCCCGGCGCGCGGGGCCGAGCGGCCTGGCGCGGCCCAGCGGGGAGGGGCGAGGCCGAAGGGGCTGGGCCGGCGGCGGCCCAGGAAGGAGAGGAGAAGGAGGGGGGCAGCCGAGAGGGGCTGGGCCACGGCGGCCCGGGGGGGAAAGAGAGGGACAAAAGGCCGGAGGGGAAAGTCGGCCCGGGTAAAAGGGAGGTAAACCAGACTTTTCCAGAGAAAAAGAAAGGGGGAGTTTGAGGGCTCGGATTTGAAATCCGATTCCGCGGTTTTCTCCGGGATTGAACTGAGAGGGGAGACACGAGACCTTGGCACACAACTAGACTCAACTGAAGAGCAAACTTTCGCAATTAGGGTTTTAGCAGATTAGTTTTTCCGCTAACACCGCGACAAAACGAGCGTTACATCTAGGCAGTTTAAGATTGTCTTTGACCAAATAGACGACCAAACAATCCACATAAGAAAAATAGCCTAGTTTTGAGTGAATCACCTCGATCGTCAAAGTTTACGAATGGTACGCGGTGTTGTTTATTATTAATTTGAACGTGTATTAGCAGAATACAGGAACTTTACATGACTTTCGTACTAATCATTTCAATTCCTATAAAAATCTCTAAAACTCCATCATTCCAAATGAGGTCATAATGTCCTTGTCGTTATGGTTGTTGTCTCTACATCGATCGACCACCGCATTCTTCTTAGTCAGGGCCAGGGGGGTGTACCGCCTGGTGTCCAATAGTCCTACTCAAGTCCAATAGGACCCCGTGGCCCATGTACGTGTACATCAAGTGTAATTTAATTTCTGATATAAACATGACAAACAAATAGTGGGAGTTAATAATGCTAGTCCCATGTTCAAAAGGGAGTCAACGATGATTTAAGGACCTTATCCAGCATATCGAACAATATCCCCTTTTTTGAAAATCCCTATAAATCAAATAGGTACCGTCCTTCATTTTCTGAGGACCTAAAATTGCCTTCAACTCCAACAACTTCTCATTAATTTCCTAGCCCCTAATTCATTATGTTACATCTAGTGTAACATCTATATTCCTTTAAACATTTCTAGCGATGGTGGGAGAGAACTCTGCCACCCTATTGCCTGTATAATTTTTACAAATTACCCCCTAATATTTTCTGATATTATGGAATAGTCCAACATTTGATTCAAACAAGTGAATAACACAAAATCAAAAGAGCAAACAAGTGATGCTAAGATATTTGATAAAATAAATAATTTTTCTATTACATATTATGATATTCTTTTCTTCTAACGATAGCAAAGCATAGGCATTTTTCTAGTAACAATAATACAAACATAAAAATGTTTAATACATAACCATATACAATTCACAGTTTCAAACAGCACTAATTCAAAAAAAAGCATGCCTTCAATGGGGCCCTCCATGTGGCGTACTGTGACATGGCCAAAGCTCAAGAGAGGACGACGGGAAGAATGGCGGAGGTACATAGCTCGGGAGGGCATCAGAAACCATGCGACATGGCCAAGATCAGGGTGGCGCAGCCCTGCTGGAGTTAGGACCATATGATGTATATGCCAAGGATGATTACCACGGATTAAAATTGATGGCGCAAAGCCATGAGATGAATTTGGTAAATCTAGCCTTTTTTATTTTAATCGATCGACGCGTTGGGGAATTTTTGTTAGGTTTATTTCTAGCTTTGCAGTACTATCAAGAGGGGTAATGACTTTGGTACAGAAGTAATCAAAATGCTACATTAGGTCATTTTCATAAAGATGCTTGGTTCAAAATATTTTCATTCTAGTTTTGCTATACCTAGCCGGTATGTCCATGGGCTCCAGGCTGCTTTGACCGGTTCAAGCTCGGTCTAATTGGGCGGCTAGTGAGCTAGCTGGGCAGTCATGGCTTGGCGATCCAAAGCCACCAGAGCCGACGGCGGTCTGAACGAGCCGTGGTCGCTCTGACCGGCCGGCCCACGACGGTCTGACCAGCAGGCCTTTGGTCATGCATTAAATGTGCAACAACGGCTAGTTTTCTAGTCATTGCCCTTGAGGCTGGTCTGACCGGCCACCCCTTGGCGGTTTGACCAACTGGCATTTGAGAGTTAGGGTTTTGGCCGCAACGACTAGTTTTGGTGGATGGGGATATAAATACTCACCCATGAGCAGCAAGGGGACTCTCTTGGCACATTATTTACTTGCATACACCCCTTGCATTCACTCTCACACCAATTGAGCTCTTGTTCATTCATTGCGGTTTTTTTAGAGTAGTTTGAGCCAAGACAAGTGCATTGTATCATTGTTTGAGCTAGTGTGAATTAATCATCTCCAAGCCAGGTTGTTGCTTGTTACTGTTGGAGGTTGTTGCCTCCTAGACAGCTTGGAGGAGTTGTCCGGTGACCTCTCCGAGAAGATTGTGGAGGAGGCCTAGTTTTGGTTGTGAGTGGTTTGGAGTTCACCACCTTCGAAGTGAAGGAAGAACTACCCTAATGATTGAGTCTTGGGTAGTCCACTTCGAGGCCGGCTCCCACCTTGCCAACCCCTTGACGAAGTGGTTAGGTGGCTTCATGGTCTGAGCGGCGAAGTTGGGCTCACCTCAACGGGGATTAGGAAACCGGTGAGTTTCCAAACCTCGGGTGAAAATTTTCTTGTCTCTTGTCTGATTTACTTATTGCATTTACTTTTGTGCAATTTACTTTCGTAGAGACATTCTTGAGCGATTATCACCCAAGGATTGCAAAACTTAATCTAGCTGTTTAGTTAGTCTTATCCTTCACCAAGCCTAGCAAATTAGTTTTTAATATCGCCTATTCACCCCCTCTCTAGTCGATATCTCGATCCCACACTTTGTAAAGCAACAACAGTTCAATATACAACTTTCAGCGCATCGCCACCCTAGTTCTAGTTTCGACAAGTTCTTAGTTTTGAGTTGGGTTACATCGGTTTCAATCTCTGGCGAGAAGTAAGTTCCATTAACTTTGCTTGTATCGGCACAATTAGTACTTCCTCGGTTAAGTCCGATATTCTAATTAAGTTCTTACATGTGTTGTTTATCCAATATATCGACTCATTCTTAGATTGCCTTGCTGTATTACTTAGATTCAATATATCAATCACCTGTATAAAGTTTATTGGCTCGTATAGATTTATCAAACTTATCATCAATCTCATACTATCTTGGCTAGGTTTGATCGACTAGATTTTGATTTTCTAGATAGATCTTGATAAGCTTTCTTCATTGTTTCATCGAAGTTTTAGCTGATGAGTTATCTGCTTGCTATCAGTTAATCTGTGGCATAGGCTAATATTTAAGATATCATATAACTGCCTAGTTCTTGTCTTTATTATGTTTAATCTTATATTGTCTCGATTAGGTCCGATCTATTAAGATTGTTTTTAATAAAGTAAGATTATTAGCAATTATATTGTCTCGGTTAAGTCCGAAATTCCATTGGCATCGGCTGGGCATATGGTTTTACATCAACATTTTAGACGATCATACCTGTGAATTAATTTTTCCACCTTGTTAGTTGCACGATAAAACTAAATGGCACACTCTGAACCTGATTTTAGGACCTGAAGTAGAACTAAGCAGATCTCTTAGGCCTTTGTGTGTTACAACATATTTTGTGTCAACACTCTTTTGGCACACCTGGTGGTACCTTTTCTTCATCAACATGTCTAAGGAAGTCAATCAAGATGATATAATTCAAGATTTTAAGAAATTGTTCTTGCAATCTTTTAGTATGACTTGGCAAGGACCAATGCAGAAGACTCAACTTCCCAAGCCGATGACAATAGGAGAAGGAAGCTTAGGAATTATTCCAAGTCCTCGCAATAGAACTTTCCAAGAGACGATCAATGAGGTAGTTCATCATGCTTTCCTCAATCAATCTGGGGTTTTGGGGTTTTGATCAAACAAGGGTTGATCAAGAAAACCTTTTATGGATCAATTCGCCAGGAACCTTCACGAGGGCCTGTCTATTTTCTAGTAGGGACACCACCATTGAAGCCAGTCAAAACAAAAGTTCATCAGGCAACAAATGGTTTGGTGAAAGATGAAATTCCTAGTTTGATTTCCCTAGTAAAAGAATAGTTTTATGAAATTCGTCTAGGATATCACAATGTTTCTTACTATGGGGGGCAACCACAGCAGTGTCGACTAGAAGACCCATCAGCATAGACGTGAGGATCCACATCAATATTGGCTGGAAGGACCTCATCAATATCAAGATGGTGATGAGCACCAATATCAATATAAGAAAAATTAGTATGCATAGGATGCAGTGCCAAATCAATATAATGTAGATAATGCAAGAAATGACGAGTGGACCGATAAAATTGCTGAAATCATGAGGAAGCAATATGGACTCAAACCTAAGGAGCAGACTTATATGTATCGACGTCCATACCCTAAATGTTCTGATAGGTTCCCTTGCCTCACCGATATAGAGTTCCAAATTTTTTTGAGTTTTCAAGGGAAGATAATATTTCAATAGTTGAACATGTCAGCCGATTTTCACCTCAATATGGGGAAGCAATGGCTGAAGAAGCTTTGAAAGTTAGGTTTTTCGCTCTGTCACTATCAGGATCGGCCTTTACTTGGTTTTCATCTTTGTCACGTTGGGCCGATTTATAGAAACAGTTTCACAAGTATTTATTCGCTGGCATTTAAGAGATGAGGCTTACAGATTTGACATCAGTCAGACAGCGGTCAGATGAATCTGTTCCTGATTATATTCATAGATTCCGTGATGTTAGGAGCTGATGTTACAGCTTGAGTCTAAGTGATGCACAATTAGGTGAATTGGCTTTTCAAGGTTTCTTATGACCGATTGAAGAGAGGTTTTCATCTCAAGATTTTGAAATTTTATCTTAGTTGGTTGAAAAAAATATCGGCTCATGAGCAACGGTTTCAAGAAGCAAGAAAGGAGAAGTTTTCGAAGAGTTGCTCATGTTAATGATTATTCATCGGATTCAGACCATGATGGAGATCCAAATCGGCTTAGCAGAGCGGCCAATAAATAAGAAGGTGATTGTTTGTCCTTGGACTAAAGATGTTGGGAAAGAGGAAAATTATGATTTTTATATAAATAAAGCCAATAGAATATTTGATTTACTCCTGTAAGAAAAACAGATTCAGCTGCCTCCAAATCATGTTATTCCTCCAGCCAATGAATTAAAGAAGAGAGAGTATTGCAAGTAGCATAATTCAGGGTCTCATCATAAAAATGAATGCAAATTTTTTCAACAACAAATTGAATCGACTATGGAGCAATGGAAGATCCAGTTTGATTATGGGAAGAAGACGATGAAGATCGATGGACATCCATTCCCACTGAACATGGTTTATATGGGAGAAATTATTGGGCTTATCATGAGTTAAAAGAAAGGTCATTGGACATGATTGAGAAGTACCAGAGACGGCAGGGAAAAAAGATACAGAGATCTTATGAAGAAGAAGAGTCTTGGTATAATCCGCGTTGGGATTGTGAGTTTTTTTTGTTTCTGTTGGAATCAAGGGATGAGATTGTCATCAGTTGAAGATTACCCTGAGTGCAGTTGCAAAATGTCAAAATATTATGAGTATGGAAATTCTTCTCGACGGTATTCTCCTGACCATGATCAAAATCGATCGATGAAATGAGTATCAATCAGGAAGATTATTTTGAAGAAGAAGATGAATCAAATAAGGGAGACAAAGTTTAGAATTCTCAATGGTGTCCAAGTGGAATTTTTATCAAAAATGAGAAAATAAGAGTTCAATGGCTAAGGCATCGGAAGCAAGCAGAGGAATTAGAGGAAGAGATTGATCATTGGCCTAAGAAAACGAGAAAAGAATTGCGTGTCAAGGCTAAGGCCGATGAGGGAACTTCTTCTGCTACAGTAAATATGGATTTTGTTTTACCTACAAAATACAAAGCACTATTGTCTGATGATGAAGAGCTTGAAGAATCTATGGCACAGTTGATTTAGCCACCACAATATGCTATGTTTGATAAACCAGAAGAATCTGAGCATCAGCATTTCAGGCTATTGTATATTAAAGGATTTGTCAATGGGAAGGTAATAACAAAGATGTTAGTTGATGGTGGGGCAGTGGTAAATTTCATGCCATATACCACTTATTGGAAGCTTGAAAAACTTAAGAAAATCTCATCAAGACCAATATGATTTTGAAAGACTTTGTGGCAATTCATCAGAAGTGAATGGGGTGCTGAATGTGGAACTGGCAATTAGAAGCAAGATTATCCCAACTACATTTTATTGTGATTGATGGAATGGGATCTTACATTCTAGTGATTGGGAGAAATTGGATTCATGCAAATTGTTTTATTCCGTCTACTATGCATCAATGTTTAATTCAATGGCAAGGTGATCAAATTGAAGTTGTTATAGCTAATAGATCAGTTAATATTGCTATAGTTGATTAGTCAATTTGGGAGATGGAAGGAATTGATTGCTTATCAAGAAAAGTTTGGGAAGGCAATTTCTTAAAAGTGTCCGATCATGATATACAGCCAATCAATGATGGATAAACCCAATTATTACTTGAAGAGCATCATAGACGATATTTAAAGAAAAATGGGGCAAGGATTTATGTCAGCCGATGACTTAGAAGAAGTTGATACTAGACTAGGTGATAGGCCAAGACCGGCATTTATAAGTGCTAAATTACCTCCTAATTTTAAAAAGGAATTGATAGAGTTATTAAAGGAATATAGCGATTGCTTTGCTTGGAAATATCATGAGATGTCGGGGCTTAGCCGATCAATTGTCGAACATCGGTTGCCTATTAAACCAGGATATCGGCCTTATAAACAACTTCCAACACGGTATATCAAGGCAGAAATTACTAGGCAATTTGATGCAAACGTTATTAGACCATGCCGATATGTTGAGTGTGTGTCTAATATAGTTCTAGTGTTGAAGAAAGATGGCAAATTAAGGGTATGCATTGATTTTTGGTATTTGAATAAAGCTACACCTAAGGTTGAATACTCGATGCCAACTGTTGATTTATTAGTTGATGCAGCTTTTGGACATAAAATTATCAATTTCATGGATGGCAGTGTAGGGTATAATCAGATTTCTATGACTCAAGAAGATATTCCAAAGATACTTTTAGATGTCCTAGAGCAATCGGCTTGTATGAGTAGGTTGTCATGACTTTTGGGCTTAAGATTGCTAGTGTTACATATTAGAGAGCTATGAATTATATATTTCACAACCTCATCAGCTTGTTAGTAGAAATTTACAAAGACGATTTGATTGTGAAATCAAAGAATATTGATGGGCATTTAGATGATTTACGGAGGGTAGTAAAGAGGACAAGAAAGTATGGCTTAAAAATGAATCCGAACAAGTGTGCCTTCGATGTATCGGCTGGACAGCTTTTGGGCTTCATAGTTCATGAAAGAGGCATTGAGATTAGTCAACAGAGTATTAAAGCTATCAAGACTACAGAACCACCAGTTGATAAGACAGGGTTGCAATCATTGATCGGTAAGATTAATTTCGTAAGAATATTCATTTCAAATTTGTCAAGAAGGATTGAGCCATTTACTCAATTATTAAAACTGAAGGCCGATCAAGAATTCGTGTAGTGAGATAAGCAACAAAAGACGTTTGATGAGATTAAAGATTATTTAAGTTTTCCTCCAGATTTAATTCCTACGAAGAAAAGGGTTCCATTTAAATTATACTTATTGCCTGATGAGAAGCCTATCGGCTCTGTCTTGATTCAAGAGTTTGAAGGCAAGGAAAGGGTTATATTCTATCTCAGTGGAAGGCTTCTTGATGAAAAAACAAGGTATATTGCGGTGGAGAAATTATGTTTACGTTTTTATGTTTCATGTACTAAATTAAGTCATTGTCTTTTATCAGATGAATGTACAGTGTTGTCAAAGCCGATGTGATATGTTATATGCTACTGGGTCCAATATTGAAAGAAGAACTGTGAAGTGGATCTTTGCCTTAAAAGAATTTGATTTACGATACGAATTGGCTAAAGCGGTAAAGGGTTATGACCTTGTTGATTTTGTGGTACAACATCGAGATGATTCTATTGGATATGCGGAACTGATGCCATGGACATTGTTCTTTGATGGATCAGTATGTACACATGGGTGTGGCATCGGGTTTGTTATTATATGACCTCACAGGGCAGTTTTGAGTTTGCCTTTACAATCCACCCTAATTGTACCAATAATCAAGAAAAGTATGAGGCAGTGCTCAAAGGACTCTAGTTGTTAAAAGAAGTTGAAGCTCATACAATAGAGATTATTGGAGATTCATTATTGGTTATTAAGCAGTTATCTAGGGAGTATGAATGCAAGGATGAAGTTTTAAGGATATATCATTAAAAGTGTCAAGAGTTGATGAAGAATTTCAAGATAGTTTCACTTATGCATATTACTAAGGAGCAGAATATTGAGGCCAATGATCTTGCTCAAGGAACATCGAGTTACAAGCCAATCTTGAAAGGTATAGAGATTGGGATTGTTGATGGTGAAGCCGATGATTGGAGGCGGCAAATTATTGATTACTTAAAGTATCCTTCACAATCTGTACCAACGAAGTTGCGTTATAAAGCCCTTAAATATGTGTGCTTGATGATGACTTATACTATCGAACGATTGATGGAATTTTGATCAAATGTTTGAATTTAGAAGAGACCAAAGTGGTTATGTGTGAGGTTCATGCAGGGATCTGCGAGACACATCAATCATCTCATAAGATGAAATGGTTGCTACGGAGGATTGGATATTTTTTGGCCGACGATGCTGGAGGATTATTTGAGGTATTACAAGGGGTACCAAGATTGTCGGAAATTTAGGATTGTACAAAGAGCACCAGTATTGGCTATGAATCCCACTGTGAAGCCACGGTTGTTCAGAGGTTGGGTAATTGATATGATCGGCCAGATTAATCCACCATCGAGCAAAAGACACAAATTTATATTGGTAGCAACTGATTATTTCACTAAATGGGTTGAGGCGTTTCCATTGAAAAAAGTTAATGCTAAGGATGCTATTGAATTTGTTAATGAACACATAATCTATCGATTTGGAATTTCTCAGATGATAATAACTGATCAAGGGTCTATATTTGTAGCCGATGAGTTCTTATAGTTTGCTATTCGTATGTGTATCAAATTACTAAATTCTTCTCCTTATTATGCTCAAGCCAATGGACAAGCAGAGGCATCCCATAAAAGTTTGGTTAAGTTAGTTAAGCGAAATATTGATGAGCAACCAAGGAAGTAGCATACTTCATTAGCCAATTCATTCTGGGCTTACCGGATGGCATGTCATGGATCTACCTAGGTGCTGCCTTATTAGTTAGTTTATGGACATGAAGTTGTTTTGCCATGGGAGACTGATGAATTAAAAGACCAAGCTTGAGATCGGCTACGTGCGCTTGAGAAGATTAAAGAAAATAAACAGATTGTTTCAAGACATTATAATAAAAAGGTGGTGCCTAAGTCTTTTCAAGAAGGAGATTTGGTTTGGAAATTGATTTTTCCGATAGGATGAAGAGACAATAAGTTTGAAAAATGGTCACCTAATTAGGAGGGGTCTTATCAGATATATCGTTGTGTACCAAGCAATGCATATATGCTAGAAAGCCTTGAAGGAAGGAAAAGTATTAGGAAAAGCACTCAATGGAAAATATTTGAAGAAATATTATCCGAGCGTTTGGATCGACTCATGAATCGATCAAAGGATAGTCGATGAATCAGATAGCCGATGTTTAAGACATCATCTTGAGATGGCCAATATAAATTATCACCCTTAGAATAAATAAAGCAAAGCGGAAGGATGGCTTAGAGCCGATCCGATAAATATATTACAAGAACTTGTCTTTCATCAAAGTTATTGTGCAAAAAATTGTGAAGTGTTTGAAGCTATCACATCAATCCAATAATTTTTGGATCACCGCAATCGCGTGCAGGCGAATTTGGTTAGCCTTATCGATGACACGTGTGTCATCAATATTGGTTCCTTCAATTGGCTTGATGCTCTTGTGCCGGTTAGGCAATTGACATACTGTTGCTTTGAGATTGGCTTCTTGTTCTTCGATGGCCTTGAGGAGGTCCAAGAGTCGTTGTTTTTCTGAAGCCAGGTCTTTGCGAGTATGCTCAAGGCGTGCTACAAGATTGGCTTGTTGTTGTTACAACTCCTTGATGCAAGTCTTGGTGCTGGAAGGAGTGGTTGACAGTTCATCAAGCTTCATCTTCTTGGTTTGAGCCAATTGCCAACTGGACTGAACTGTTTCCTCTGAGGATTGTAAGCCTATGTGATTGGACATGCGTTAAAGAGCCCTGGAGACTTGAAATCGACGAGATTCTAGAAAACCTGATGGGGCTAATGAATCAATGAGGTCATCAGGCAAGTCTTGAATTTCGTTAACCCTGCTCCTAATGGGGCCGGTATTTTCCACCAAGGCATCGATGGAAGCGTGCAGCCTATCAGCAATATCAAGAAGTTGACTCTGGAGAGCATCGGAAGGTGGTGAAGTTGGTTTGCTTGTGACGTCTTCCCCTTCTTCATCCAACTATTGGCCAACGTCAAAACATAATAGAAAGGCCATACCCTACATTGTGAAATTTGATTAAGTTAGAACAGAGTTGAAGTAAAACAAGGTGATCAATGTGAGAAAATTTACCTGTGGAATGGCAGCTTCAACCCTGACGTTCTCATCGATATGATGGCTTTCAGCGGCGAGAGAGTGTGTAGCAACATCTTCAAGAGTGCGCTAGCTAGAAGGAGAGGCCGATTGGCGAGAAGGAGAAGCCGATTGTTCTGTAGGATGAGGTTGAAAATTAAAGACGTTAGAAGAAAAAAGTTATAATAGAACAAGTCACAAAAAGGATTACCGATGCAGGAGGTGTTATGATTGGGGAAGTTGGAGCTGCATGTTCTGCACTCGAGTTGGGATTAGCATCAGTATCACTGAGCTTGGCTGCGGCGATCTAAATGTCAGCATTGATGGTAGCATCGGCGGCGGCCCTTGTTGCAGTAGCATCTATAAATTTATCTTCTATGCTAGCCATAGCAGTGTTGATAGCAGTCCTGATATCGGAGTTAAGTTCTTCTATGTCATTGGCAGCAGTAGAGGAGCAGATGGCTTGCTTCTTCTTTTTATGACCTAGGTGTGATGAGGTATTCTTCCACTTCCCTTTCTACTGATGTCCTTGAAGCAATGATGATGGTGGAGGAGGAGCTCCAGCACCCAGGTTTGGGTTGGCCCATACAGGGTAATAGTTGATGGGGCGCCCACTCTTGCTGATGTAAGGGGATCAACATCAACAGCCTACAAGAAAATAAAGTTTGATGAGATTAGTAGGAGAAGTTTGCAAGTTAAAGAAGTGTGCAAGAATAGATACCTTTGTATCGGATTCGATGAAGTCAGGATCAAGCACGGAGCAGTAGTTAGATCCAACTGAACTAAAGATGTGCAATTTCCGTTCATCCCACCATTGGGATCAAGGCTTTGAGCTTGATGTGTGACAATCAAAATCCTCAAAGTTGCCTAGCAGAGGTCCATCAGTCAGCATCAAGCAATCAAATTCTAGGGCATTGGCTACTGGGCCCTGGCTTGAATTTTATCGATGAAGTGGAGGCCAATTGGAAGTTGACCGAAGCAAGTTGACGGGCAGAAACTGATGGGTGGTAAAACTCGTATGATACACAAGAGTAACGGCCAATAGATACCCCAGTCGGAAGGATGCAAGGAGTGATAGTTGATATGAAGATTGATTTGCTTTCTTCATCAGTGTTGACCAGATTGGGCCTGAAGTGAGTGTGGAGATCAAAATCATCAGCATCTTCATAGGCGTACCAGGTCGTGGTGTCTTTGACAAAGCCGTAATAGAAGGCCTTGAACCAATAGCTGAGATGGGCAGCTAATAGTTTGCTTCCTGGATAGGCCGATGCGGCTTCACTATAAGACATGCATCCGCGGCAAGTGGGAGTTGCGCCTTCAACATGATCTGATTGATAGGTTAGGTGTTAAGAGCAGGCCTCCCTACTTCTTCGATGGTATAGAGCATTAGCTACATATGGATAAACAACCAAGGGCCACCGATATGGCCGATGGGCTAGCCAACTGATAGCCTTGAAGCAACTTGATGCATTAGATGATAGGTAGCCCCTAGCTAATATTTGCCCAAGGGCATCTTCTTTCCATCAGCAGGGTCCTCTACCAGATGTTGCATGTTCGTTGTCGGACCTAAGGTTGATCCATAGAAGACAAATCTCTCCAACCATAAGTTGAGGAGGTTTTTGCATGCTCCCAATTGGAAACTGATACGGAGGTTTTTGCATGCTTGGTGATGTGATTTGCCCAACCACCACCACTCTTGGTATCATGTTTATGAGTACATTTGATCCTCAAGCTGACAAGATTAGCCAATGAAGTGACGTCGAGGCCAGTGATCATAGTCATATCCATCAGGTTTGGCGTCATTGGCCCATGACCAAAGAGAAAGGCGTTTAACGCATCGGACCAGAAGTAGCAAGCCGATGGAATGAGGGATCCATCTTTGTCCATCTCGGCTAAGGACAGGCCGATGCATTGAGTGATGCCTAAGTCATTCCATATATTATGTTTGGCGGCAAGAACACACCGATACCAGTTATGCCAGCCTATCAACTTTGGTGGCCAAGACCTAAAGCTATTGTGCAAATCTGTGGTGGCCATACTAGAATTTGCAAACATAAGTTTTGTATCGATTCCGACAGCAACGTGCGGGTATTATCTAGTTGCTACATAGAATTGTTACCGCAGCTATATTTAATATCAAAATTCCACTGTTATTACATTTGCCATATTTTTGCAAAGATACTGATAAAACTCATTAGGACAATTAAACATGTGCTGGAGAGTTAATTGATCTAAGTAATGAAAGGGAGAGATAGTAGAATTTTGACAAGGAATATGTTTGCATTGTTTTTTTCTAGTATTCATAAACTATGTGCATGCACTTAGGAGATGTTACAATTTTAAAACTATGTGCTTAGTCTCTTAATTAGGAATTTTTATTACATGAAAAACACGCACGCACTCACACATTTATGATCATGCCCGCTAACACACGTTCAAAGAGAAAGCCCAATGGCAAATTCGTGACTTTACTAAATTCATGTTGATAATGCAACTGTGTATTCGTAATATTCACAGGCATCATGATTTTAATCGGTGGATGGAGTCATATGCACTTAGGATACCACCACTTCATCTTTGACCTAGTAACTTAATGGGACAATTGCTTATTTGACCCTGTTTCGAAACCTAACTACCAATATGACCTTACTTTTTCTAGTTTGCTTATTTGACCCTGCTTTTTGAAAATGAACCTACTATCTGACCCTATTCCGTTAAGGTGAGTTAACAGTGTTAAGTTAGGGGCAAATAGTCCCTTTTGCCCTTACTTATTTGACCCTATTATATCTTGCTTATTTGACCCTATTATGTCAAAACATGTATATATTCAGATCTGTTGACAAATTTGTAATAATTTTGACATATGTTTCACATTCAAGACAAGTTTAACAGATTTGGATTCAATTTGACAAATTCGAATCAATTTGATCGTGGAGATGGACCGAAGCTAGGGAAGACCATTGCCGGCAGCCACGGCCTCATCGTCAACAGCTTCGATGGCATGGAAGGCCACTACATCGAGCACTGAAACCGTCACCACGTCGACCATGCCGTGTTGTACGTCACGCTTGGCACGATGATGGCCGTGCCGCACGCGCAACTGACGAAGCTCGCCGACGGGCTGGAAGCGGCAGGTGTGGACTTCCTCTAGGCCGTGCGCCCCAGCAACGCCGACCTCAGCGCCAGTTCGAGGAGCATCAGCTTCGGCAGCCGTCCTCCTTCCGCGAGCCGCCGCCAACGCGGATCCCCTCCTTTCATGGCCCACCGCCGTCGCCAGTGCTCCCTCCCTCCACCAGCAGGCGCCGCTACAGATCCGCCCCATGGCGCAACCACCCTCCCTTCGCGAGTCGGCGCCAACGCGGATCTCCTCCTTCCACGGCCCGCCGTCGTCGGTGCTCCCTTCCTCCACCAGCCAGCGCCGCCGCAGATCTGCACCCCGATGCAGCCGCCCTCCCTCCACGAGTCTGCTGGCGTCGGCATGGATCCCCTCCCTCCACGGCCCGCCGCCGCTGGTGCTCCCACCCTTCACCAGCCAGCACCGTCGCAGATCCACGCCGGGGGATCCCCTTCCTCCACGACCAGTCGCCGCCGGTGCTCCCTCCCTCCACCAGCCGGCGCCGCCGAAGATCCGCGCCCGGCGCAACCGCCCTCCCTCCGCGAGTCGCGCCGGTGCGGATCCCCTCCTTTCACGGCCCGCCGTCATCAGTGCTCTCTCCCTCTGCGAGTCGGCGCCGGCGCGGATCGCCTCCCTCCACGGCCCCGCCGTCGTCGGTGCTCCCTCCCTCCACCAGCCGGCGCCGCCGCAGATCCACGCCCCGGTGCAGCCGCCCTCCCTCCGCGAGTCGGCGTCGGCGTGGATCCCCTCCCTCCATGGCCCGCCGCCACCGGTGCTCCCTCCCTCCACCAGCCGGCGCCACCGCTTACCTCCATGCGTCGCCGCCGCCACTTGCTAGGAAAGAGAGAGAGAAGGGATACGAGAGAGAGAGACCGGATAGGGTTAGTCTAGATAGGGTTAGATGTGGATAGGGTTCGAGGGCATTTTGGTCATTACGAAAAGTAATTATATTTCTTTTCTTTTATTAAATGAATTTTTAACGGTGTTGCAGAAACAGGGTCAGACGGGATGTTCGTTTTCAAAAAGCAAGGTCAAATAAGCAAACTAGAAAAAATAAGGTCATATTGGTAGTTAGGCTTCGAAACAAGGTCAAATAAGCAATTGTCCCTAACTTAATTGCACCCAGATATACTATTACTATATACACAACTATATCTCATTTGCCTTCTTTATTCTGAAAAAAAAAGTAGCAATGACATAAGAATATACGTGGATGAATCGGACACCATGGTTTTTTGTCACTGTAGTTTTTTTATAAAAAAAAGGATTATACTCCATACTTGGATCTATCTTTTGTCTGTCTTCATATATTCACTTCGGACAACATGAAGAAAAACAGGCAACGGTTCAACATAAAGAAAAACATCCTTTATGAGCTTTTTTTTTTACTTAGTATTTTTTGTTTCTTTACATGTCAATTAGTTCTTACCGAGAAAAGGGATTAGTTTACAAATTTGGTCAGGTCGGCCCCTATGATTATGTTGAAATTATGTGCTTTGTGATGTACTAGCTCGCTGTAATTGATATAAAAATTATTATTTTTTAATTTATAGTATGAAAGGTTCACAGGGTATATATGTTTAGTTTGTTAGGACCAGTTTTTAACGCTGCCAAATTTTGACGCTAGTTGGCATAGTAATAACTAACTAAATATTAATTTATGCCAATGCCATTCTACCACAATTTGGCATTTTCGTATGTTGTCTCTCATAAACACACTATCAGAATTTGATGAGGCTACAAATTACCAAACACATCCACGGCTACAAAATTTTGATAACGCTAAATTATATCAAAATGCTAAATTTTAATAAGATTGATTTTAACAACAAATTGAACCAGCGTCTCATATCACGGCTTGCAAAATATACGGCATATCGAGCTTTCATTTGTACAGCATTGTCGAGCACAGCGCATCATTGATGTGCCATGTTTTTTTTTTTAATATAAGGAGATGCTGGGGGGCTGTTTAGTTTTTTTTTAAGATAATGGATTAAACCAACCTCTACATCCAAAGTCGATGTATACAGCCCAAACAAAACTTACAAAAATAATTAAACTCATACGATTAACACCATCTCAAGCAACACAACCTGAGCACATAAGCTCCAACAAAATAAGTCTTAAAAGCTATTACAAAGTTTTCACCTCACCGCATAATTAAAAAAAGAAAGCATTAATTTTCCAATCTTCTCATTAAGTTCCACCCCCTACTTATGGAAAAGCCAAAAACTCTCCTTTCCAACATCAAGCAACCTTCTCTTGCTTTTTGATCATCTTCCTCCTTAAATAACAAAGATCATTGTCTTGCCCAAAAAGTTCTCCTGAAAATCGCATGCAACAAGAAATTAGAATTGGAGCCATTAAAGACTACATCATTTTGGCATAACCATACTGCCCAACATAAAGCTATGACCCTGACAAGGATTTGAGCTCTTAACCTAGGTTGAACCCCCTTTAGCCAATTACCTAAAAGATTAGCAATATTCCTAGGCGCATGAATTCCAAAAGATATAAACACTGCCTTCCACATAAATCTTGCCAAAATACAATCAAAGAATAGGTGTTGAATTGATTCATTAGCCTCACAAAAACAGCACTTAACAATACCCTTCCACCTTCTCCTGGCCAAATTATCTTTTGTTAGAATTACTCCTCTATTTAAGTACCACAAGAAAATTTTAATTTTTAGTGGTATTCTGAGTTTCCAAATCATGTCTTTTTTAGGCACGACCTTCCTATACATCATCAATTTGTACATCGAATTGACCGAGAAGCGCCCATTCTTTTGTGCCTCCCAAAAAAATTGTTATTTTGTTCAGTCAACTTTACTGAAAAAACCTTTGAAACCACTTCCAACCAGGCTTTTAAATTACGACCCACTATAGCCCTTCTAAAGGACACTTTTAGTGGTCTTTTACTCATAACCCTTGCCACTGACTCATTTTTGTTTATAACAAGGTAATACAGAGTCAGGTAGCGAGCAGCGAAGGAAGTGTTCCCATTCCATTGATCCTCCAAGAATCTAACATGAGTCCCATTGTCTACTTATAATGATCCACAAGACAAGAAAATGTTCTTAACCATCATGAGTGCCGACCAAAAATGAGAATCCCCTGGTTTTTTCTCTACATGCGTTAGAGTTTTCTTTGAAAGGTATTTTCTTCTCAGCAAGTCTTGCCAAACTCCCTCTTCATTCGCAAGTTTATATAACCATTTGCTTAGCAGACATTTATTTTGTAGTTTCAAATTTTGTATCCCAAGACCCCCGCATTCCTTTGGCTTACACAAAATGCTCCACTTGGCCAACCTATACTTTTTTGTATGCTCTTCACATTGCCAAAAGAACTGTGGTCTGTAATATTCTAGCTTCTCAAGAGTACCTTTAGGTACCTCAAAAAAAGAAAGCATAAACAAAGCTAGGCTACTAAGTGCCGAATTTATTAACACTAATCTGCCGCCTCTCGACAAGTGTTTTCCTTTCTAGCTACTTAGCTTTTTTTGTACCCTTTCTTCGACTGTGTGCCAGTCTTTGTTCGACAATTTTTTGTGATGCATTGGGATCCCCAAATATCTGAAGGGATACATACCGGAATCACAACCAAACAACATGGCTTACTCTTTCTCCACTTCCTTAGCCTTGCCGTAACAGAACAGTTCACTCTTGTGAAAGTTGATCTTTAGGCCTGATAACCTCTCGAATGTACTTAGTACAAGTTTGAGATTTTTGGCTTCTTCTAGATCATGTATCAAAAAGAGAATTGTGCCATCTACATATTGCAATATAGATAACCCATTATCTACTAGATGTGGTACCTGTTGATGCAAAAAACACACACTGGCCTGGGAGATCTGCTTAGCTCCAGTGCAGGTCCAAATCTTGGTGAGATGCGGGCGTGCCAGTCAGTTTGATCCTGCAACTGACAAGATATACAAACGACAGATCAAAGAACTGATCGGCCAACATAGCCGATGTAGTAATTCCAGCCGATCCTGATAACAGCCGATAGCGATAGGGTTTTGAGCTATCGGCTATGTGTTCAATGTAGATTCTGACACTTGACAAAGAGACAATCGGCTGATGATAATATGCATTAGATCGGCAATGACTTGATAAAGTGAAACGAAAGTTAGACATACTCGATCGGCTGTAGATATCAATGATACATAATCTAAATCTCAAAATATATTTAAACCAAGTGATTGGGATAGATCGGACAGGGCGCCGAGACAGTATAAATCACTTATGTCTAAAAACACCTCAAGAGAGAGATTATATATATTCATAGCATAGCTGATGAAGTGAATCTAACATAGATCCAATGCCATAAAATCCACAAGATTAGATTAAACAGTGAAACCTTTGTTGTCATCGGCTAAATTCAACTTATATGCAATCCTTATAAGCCGATACAACGTCCAGATAACTCATCGGCTGAAACCCCGATGAAACCCTTATCGGCAATCAAAAAGCAGGCTAGAGATCCATGATTCTAAGCACGACTTAGTAGGTCAAACTCAACTGATGCAGCACTAAGTATGTAAAGAAACACGGTATCTAGATGATCAAGCCCTTGACTGATTTTCAGGGTGGTAGATGCCTAAGCTAATCTAATCTAGCAAGACGATTTAGCCGATACCGGCAGAAACCCTAAAACGAGAAGCAGCCGATAAAACTAAATCGAGATGCTAATACTAGATTAACATAAGACATATGATAAATAGCCAGGCAAATATATTATCCAAACCAGAGCAATCCAAGAGGTCGAATGTACTGATGCAGCCTTGAACGACGCTGACGTAGATGATACAATTGCCTGAACCGACGAAACATTGGACTTACCCCTTCGCCGAAGATCGACAGCCGATGCAGCCCCGCGTCAGGTGCCAGATTCCACCGGTTGATAAATAAACCGTAACAGAGTAAAAGGTGGCGATGCGCCGAATTGTATTGATCGAGAGTTGATTCTTTACAATAACCCCGGGTGTACATATTTATACCCATGGGGAGATACTAGTCCTTGTAGGACAAGAAAGAAACTTTCCTAAAGATAAAAGAAAAACATAAAGTCCTTAAGGGACACTAAACACACTTTCCTAAAGATAAAAGGAAACTAACAAATATCCTAATTAATAGATACAATTGCCTTCTTCGGACTCAATCCGCACGTGGCAATCCTCATGAAGCACACCAACCGAACCCGACAATGATCCTGCCATCTCCTCATCGGAATCGGCTACATCGGCTATCCTTGTCCGATTCTGTTTCAGCCGATGCACACCGTAGCCGATTTGGCTTGCAGCCGATTCATACTCTGTTTCTGTAATCGCTTATCTCCTCCAATCGGCTTCGGCTTTAACTCTGAATCCAATGCATGATTTACCAAATTTCGTCGTTAACAGTACCACCCCTTGAAAGCTCCCATTCTCATTTGCCCTCTTAATCAAGATTGCTAACATATCCACCACTAAATTAAAAAGGATTGGCGATAATGGATCCCCTTGTCTTAAGCCTTTTTTTGTTTGAAAGAAATTTCCGGTTTCATCATTCACTTTAATTGCTACACTGCCACCTCTAACTATCTGATCTATCCAACGACACAGTACGGGCAAGAAACCTTTCATTCTCAATGTCTATTGTAAGAACCCCTAATCTACTTTATCATATGCTTTTTCAAAATCGAGCTTAATAATAACCCCATTCTTCTTCTTCCTATGCATTTCATGAATTGTTTTGTGTAAAATAACCACACCTTCCATTATGTTTCTTCCTGGTAAAAAGACTGTTTGCGATGATCTAATGACTTTTTGAGCTACTAGAGCTATTCTATTAGCCATTACCTTCATGAAAATTTTAAAACTCTTTAGACTATGGAGCGTTAACTCTTCTTTGTAAAAATCATTAAACATGGCCATTAAGTCCTCTTTAATGACCTCTCAAAACACTTGGAAGAACTCCACGGGAAATCCATCAGGACTGGGAGCCTTGTTGTGTTCCATTTGGAAAATAGCCTGTTTTATTTCCTGTTCTGAGAATTCCTTTGTTAGAATTTTATTTTCCTCACTAGACACTTAAGGAATGTCCTCTGTTCTAGACTCCCTCATGGAAAAATTATTTTCCTCTAGGGGTCCAAAAAGATTCATGTAATACTTTGTAATGTACTTCATTAAATGTACATCACCCTTGATTACCCCTTCCTCTTGTTCTAACTGAAAAATTCATGTTTTCCGATGCTTTCCATTAGCTATCAATGATAGTATTTTGTATTCCTGTCACCCTCCACTATTTCCTTTGTCTTCGCCCTTTGGTACCATTTAATCTCTTCTTCCCTTAGTAAAAGCGCCAATCTATTTTTTAAATAGTTCTTGAGGATTAATTCTTGTTCAGAAAGACATTGCACCTTAGCCTTTTTTAACTAATTCATTAGCCTTTGCTAGCAGGCTAGCCCACTACAACAAAAACCTTATGTAGAGGCACTTTTGTAGAGGCGATTTTTAAATTGTCTCTAAAATCTAGAGCTCTATAGTCTAGAGACACTTTTTAGAGGCACTTTCTAAATCACCTAAAATACTTTTACTCTAGAGACACTTTAGAGACACTTTTATCATATTTTATTAAATTTATCTTGTATAGACATCTTTTTGGCACTTTAAAATTTGCCTCATATGTAAAGGTATTTTCTTGAGACATTTAAACCTATGTAGAGACACTTTTCCGAATATTAATATATACTAAGTAACTAGATAAAAGTAACATGAAGCATATAGTTACAAGTAATTATATAAGGTTGAGATGGTTAGTGCATTGAAGATAAAAATGGTCAACTCAAGGGGTCATGAGTTCAAGGATTGGTAAGGGATAATATTTTTCTCTTTTTTCATATTGATTTGCTACAGTTGCCGCACAATTTAATGCCTCTATAAAGTGCCTCTATTTTGCATAGAGAGATTTTATAAAATGTCTTTTAGTTTGTAGAGACAATTCACCAAAAGATACTTATGAGACATTCTCCAAAATGTCTCTACAACACTGTAAAGGCATTTCAAAAATATCTTTACAGTATTAGAAAAATGTCTCTACAAGACATATTTGTTGTAGTGGCCTTTTCTCTCTTATAGGCCCCACTTGTACTTTTTGCCCAACCCCTTAAAAATTGGCGCAACCTTCGCATCCTATTTTGCCATTTTTCCTGTCCTGTAACCCCCTGTCCTTCTTTTTCCATACATCCGCTACCATATCAAAGAATCCATCTCTTAACAACTATCCAAGTTCAAATTTAAACAGTGGTTGTTTGAGAGAATTGACACCCGTGTCCAACAACAGCAGTGTATAATAAAAAAGCTCCCTACTCAATGCTCGAGCAGTAGACAACGGATACTTCTGCTCCCATTCCGTACTCATCAAAATTCTATCTAGCTTCTCAAACGTCGGTTTTGACAAGGAGTTGGCCCAAGTGAACTTTCTCCCCGAGAGCTCGAACTCTCGTAAATCCAAACTGTCTATGACAGCGTTAAAAAGGAAAGGCCATTTCTCATTATAATTATTGTTATTCTTTCATTATGATTTCTTATAATGTTAAAATCACCACCAAGTACAACTAGAAGTGCTTCCTTGTTACAAGAATCGACCAACTCAACAAGAAAAGCTTCTTTGTACTCTTGGGCAGCCCCATAAACTGCCACGAGAATCCATTGAAAGCCATCATCCTTATTTTTGACATGAAACTTAACATAGAAATCACTTTCATCAACACTAGAGATGTCGAGAACTTCATTATGTATTCCTAACAAAATACCTCTTGATCTCCCTTTTGGCCTTGTCCAATGCCAAAAAACTCTCTGTCTCCACAAATACTCTTAAGACAAGAGTTTGAAAAATCATTTTTACCCATCTCCAAAATAGCAATAAAATCTAGCTTTTGCTCTTTTGTGGTATCCGAAAGAAATCTGAATTTAGCCAAGTCACCAAGACCTCTGCTATTTCAAAAAATCCCTCTCATGTTGACCACTTTTTAAGATTAGCAGTTTTAACCTTCTTTCTCTTGCTTAAACTCTCAACTATTTTTCCTATCACTCTTACCGAGGAGTTCTTTTTAAAATCACAACTTAGGTGACCATTCTCCCCATCCATAACCCCCTCTACTAAGCCACCACATAGGTGATCAAGCGCAAGGTTATCTAGCTCCTCCTCTTCCTCTGAACCATACCCCTCATTATTTAACTTATTACAAGTAAAAGCTGAAACCGGTAAGCTCTTAGATAACTTATCTTCCTCTAGTTTTCTAAGGTTCAACACAGATTCTGAAATTTTGCTATAAGAACCCCCAAGATTTACCCCTATGTTAAGCAAATCCGAAACAATAGCATCATTCGAAAAAAGAAAGGAACGACTTATTTAAATTGTTACCTGACTCTAGGTTTTTCCATGCCTTTCCTTTTCCGGCCTTCTCCAGGGAATACTCATCATCCATGCCGGCCAGTCTAGCGCTAGTCCGTTTCAGAGTAAGAACCACTTCCTTAACATTTGCCGCTATCCTAATTTGCTCCTCCTCTTTTCCCTCCTCCAAACTATCCTTTGCAGCTTCAAGGTCATTATTCCCCATGTCCTTTTCCTGTTTGTCAACTCCCTCTCCCATTACCTTGTTATACACCTCATTAAGCACCACTTCCACCTTTCAACAACTTCCTCCGCCCCTGCCTCTATCGTCCTTCCCCAAAGCCCCACAACCGAGATCATCATTGGCTGCTGCATCCTTTCCTGCAACACCTACTTCTTTTCCATCCACTTGCATTTCATCTCCCTTAGCTCTCTTATTTTCCCTCTTACTTTCCTTTTTATCACTCGGGTGCTCCTCTTCCTTTTCTTCACCATTTCCATCCCCGTCCTCCTCCTCTTGATCTATCTCCATCTCATCACCATTCTCATCTACCCCCATTTTTTCCACTTCAAACTTCAGCTCAAAGTAGTGATCACCAATCACTACATCCAGATTTTTAGGAATAACCCTTGGATTTAAAACAGCAATAAAAACCCTTCCAAAATCATTTTTCCTTGTTGTTTTCATATCTACCGTTTGAGTGGCACCCAACAATGATCCCACTGCCCAAAGAGGAAGAAACTCTCTCATCTTTTTTCACAGCCCAAACACTTTAACCCAAACTTTTGGTAGAAGAAAACCTTCCTCCTTTACCGACCACTCCTCGAATTGTAGATAGATTGCAGTTGTCGATCTGATCTCTTTCACATCAGCCCCACCGAACGCAATTGCTCTCTTCAAATCAGCCCTTGCTGGAAAAAGAACCGTGTAAGCATTTCCTTCATGCTCGACTGGTTCACATCTCCATTTTGCCAGGAACAACTTGCGTAAATGCACAGCCATCTAATCCTTTGTCAGCTGTCCACCTATGCAAGTAACCAAAGCTGTCCTATTTTCTTTCTTCCCCTTAAGCAGAGGGGGGTGTGATAGAAACCTAAACCCTCCAATGCATACCCGACTGCATGTGCCACCGGTTTTGGCATCTTAAGAATAGGGCAACGGTGATTGACGTGCTTATGCGAGTCACAAATATCACACTAAACCTCTGCTGCACAATCTGCCACACCATGACCTTTTTGGCAGCATCTTGAGCACAACTTAACCTTGGCCTGCATTTTGTCTCCACTCTTCCTCCTTCTGAACTTCTTCCCCTTCTTGAACACAATCCATGGCCATCAGATCCTCCTCCCCTCCCAACTCATCTCCCTGGCCCTCAGATTCCTTCACTTGACCAACCATCATTTCTAGATCACCTATCTTCACTTGCCTACTACCTCCAATAGAACTTCCCTCCATCACTTCCTTTGTTTTCCCATCAACTAGCCCTTTCCCCTTGAACTGCTCCTGCTGCCACCGTCCATCATTGTTCTCCTGCATCGGCCAGTTAGTCGGGCGGACCTGACCTGACCTGATCTCTGATTGCCCCACGCCAGCACTTCCCTGCTCGGGCGCCCTGCAAAGCCGCTCCATCTTTGTCCAAAACTTTGCGACCCTCTCACATGGAAGCCCCTGCGCTGCCACTCCCTCCGGTATCCTCCCTGCTAGCCAAAGCCATAGTTGGGCTGGAATCCCAGCCGACCAGCCTCAAAGTATCCTCCAAAATACTCTTCTTCTTCCTCAAGAAAAGCCTCCTCCCTGCTGCTGCCACCTCCACCTAGCTTGCTTCGATCGTTACTCCACGCCATGTTTCCCCCCTTCCCCTCTTTTTCTCTCATGTCAGTCAACACCCCCCCCCCCCGCCGCCGCCAGCCAGAAGACCCATAGCAGCGCCGCCCTTGCACTCGTTTCTATTTTCTGATTGGCGAAAACCTAGCCACGTCGTTTCTATTTTCTTTCGGTATTTTGTACCGACACCGGTTTGCCTTCTGCGGACCTAGCGGCCTAGCCACCTCCCTCATCCTTTCAATGGTTAAAACTTTTGCGACCTGTTTAGTTGATGGCTAATTTACAAATTGTGGTATGTCTAATGTTTAGCATGGCAATCTTTGAGAGCCAAGCAAACAGCCCTCTGCAATCATACATGTAGGATGCGACCTCTCTGTTGGTTCTAAAAATGTACAACTTCTTCAGCTGGGCAAAATGTACGAGAATTACCCCCATCCTACGATCGTTGAGCTTCGGTCCACCCCACGGCATCCATTCTACGATTCTGCAGGCTGGCTTTGCCGCGTCTCGCTCTCACGGTCTCACCGGCTCACCGCCCTTATCGTTCAAAACCTGCACACAGCTCTCTGATTTCGCCTAACTACCCCTGTAAATACCCATCTCGAGGTCAGTGGTAATAATCAGCACTGTGAAGTTTTATCTGACATGTCCGTGCAGCTCTGAACTGGCGTTCAGCAAGGTCGTACTTCATACGGAGGAACATGAGCTGTAAGCCTGTAACGCTTTAGAAATTAAGTACTAGTTGCACAGGCTGCAACTAAATCATAGCCACGGGATGTCTACATGGTTTTCAAATGATGCTGTCTATTTCCAAAAGGAAAGCAAAATGAAATGGTACTATGTCTATAACAACTGAATACACTAAATTCACATTAGGACGCTCCTGCCCATGATAATATTCAAACTTCTTGTCTCATCATCTTTAATTTGGATTGCCAAGATTTCGCATGAAACAGTTCAGTTCTGGCAGGTTTCTCTTCCATAGATTTAAAATAGATTGAATTGCACATTAGGTTAGATATTTTGACCATAGTTTCACACTGGACTATCAGGACTTGCAGATTGGATCACTGTGCACTTCACTCTTTAAAATACTATCTTTTAATATTATCATAACTAATTTTATGTTAGTCTAAGTTTACAAAATATATTCTCTCATCCGTCTCATAGTATAAGAGCTTTTGCTTTGTACTTTGTCATGAAATATAGTGGATTTTATAGTCTACTAGAGGTGGTACTTTATTCTCTAGCTATTATATTTTATACTCTCTCAGTTTCATATTATAAGTCGTTTTTAAGTTTGACAAAGTTCACAGAAAAATACAGTAGCATATTCAATACAAAATAAATATATTATTAAAATATATTCAAGATTTAATGAAACTAATTTAGTGTTTTAGATATGGCTAAATTTGATCAAACATAGAAAATTTTGACTAGGAAAAAAATCAAAGCAACTTATAATATTAAACGGATAGAGTATTAGTTTACTCCTTCCGATCCATTCCCAAATATAGCTCGTATAAAGGAGTATTATTTTGCGACAGAGGGAGCACTAGTTTATAAGCATGTTCAGGTTAGTGTCAAAATGAACCTTTTCAAAATGTGGCAATGCCAACATTTAGGTAAATTGGTAACATTGCCAAGTTTGATAGAATAGGCTAAATGTGTTAGTGCCAATATTCTTTAGGAATGTAACAAACTAAATGCATCCACATATTTGTCAATTTTACAAAAATTGTATGTTTTAAAAGGGCACAAATCTTAACAGGCCCTATTCCTCTAACTATGACATTTTGTATCGTGACTTGTCCTTTTACTACTTTCTTAATTTTTGCTAAAAATACATAAGCACTTATATTATGGGACCAAGTTGCTACTTTCTTTTTTTACAAAAAATAACACAATCTTTTATATTAGGAAAGGAGTAATAAGCTTATCATACTATTATTTTTTGAAAGGCAAATCTTACGCATTTTAAACTACAGCTGAGTTTCTTTCAACTCTAAACCGTAACTTCCTTATTTTCTGTTAGTACTTTTTCCAAACAGCTAAACAATGTGTTTTATGAAAAAAAATCTATATATAAGTTTCTTTGAAAAACAAATAAATTTATTTTTCATGTTTAAAATAATTAATATCTAATTAATCATAGTGTGGTACGTTTATGTCGTTTCACGTACCGCCAAATCTACCATGAACTGCTTAAAAGGACACACCATTATTTGAGAAGTTATTTATGATGAAAGTTTTAAAAATTTAAGTAAGCTTTATATATTATATTTATAGGTACGCTCCAATTGTGTACATTTAGTACAGGTACACATTTGAGTCTGACATAAAGAAAAAGAATCCACACGGACCTCTCACCGTCACTCGTCCACTAACCTGATGTTTGATCCATAGACGAGGCGATACTGTCCAATTCTGCACTCCAGCTGCTGCCGGGGAGGATCCTCCGCCCACCGTATACGCGCGTGCTTTTTTTCTACGAAGGAAAAAGGAGGGAAAAATACGCTTTTGAATGAGTCGATCTTGATTCTTAATCGTCTCCTGCTGCAGAGGCGAACACTATTACAGGTCAGCCATGCTGATCGCGGACTAAGGATACGGATGTGATTACATTAACTAATCAAGATTCAGATGCCTTGCATGTTCTTTTGTTTTCTTTTCTAATCCCTCTGCCTGCTCCCGACAGCAGGGGCCCACTGCCCAGCTCCAAATCTGCACTTTTGACCGGGGAATAAAAGGCGATTACTGATTACTACTACTGCCCCTCTTGATTAGGGTTTGAATGCTCACAGCCAGCCAACACTTATATGACAGAGTATTGAGTATCTTTTTTTTCTTTGTTTGTTTTCTTTTCTTTTTTCTTTTCTTTGACTGACTGACTACCTTTGCTAGGATGGGGAAATGATGGTATAAAAGAGGCATTCATTCAAATGAGGTTGTGAATATGGCATTGGCAATGCCTCTTATGGAATGCGCCCTCTTTCCCACCAGGAGATTAAACTAAGATGAAGCAATGATGAAATCTCAATCTCAAAGGCAGAGCAGTAGCCAATGTCTCTCCCTTTCCCTCTCTCTACAAATATGCTCTTCACCTCAGGCTTTTCACCGAATAGATTATTGTGGCCCTTGACTCTGTCACTCTGATCAACTTCCCTCGTTGCAGAAAAGGCCATGTATGCTTTCCCAATGGCTCAGTTTAATAATCCTCTCAAGTAAGCCGGAAGGATTAGTTTACTGACCCGGGCTGATGCGCCAGAGATACTCTAATGCATTCATCCATGCAGGGAGGCAGGTTCTCAGTCTCAGTAAGCTAGCGCTCAAATCAATGAGATCTTTGATTACTACATCTGCAGATCATCATGCGCGTCAAGAACCACTCTAGATGAATGCGTGCAAATCGCAGTTGAACTTGATTATGGTATTGGTTAGAGTAATACTCCTCCTCAAGCCTGTATTTTAGTTGCGCGGTACTAATAAATTTGAATCATTCACCAGGTGCTTTTGGAGTCCACGAAGAGCCGAAAGGCACAGACAATGGTTGAGATACCTGCTTCTGCGTCTTACAAAATATAAATATCAATGTCAGTTGAACCGTTGCCTGTTTTCCTTTATGTTGTCTGAAGTGAATATATGAAGACAGACAAAAGATAGATTCAAGTATGGAGTATATTCCCTTTTTTTAAAAAAATAACTACAGTGACAAAAAACCATGGGGTCGGATTCATCTACGTATATTCTTATGTCAGCGCTACCTTTTTTCTTCAGAATAAAGAAGGCAAATGAGATATAGTTATGTATATAGTAATAGTATATCCGGGTGCAATTAAGTTACTAGGTAAAAGATAAAGTGGTGGTATCCTAAGTGCATATGACTCCATCCACCGATTAAAATCATGATGCCTGCGAATATTACGAATACACAGTTGCATTCAACATGAATTTAGCAAAGTCATGAATTTGCCATTGGGCTTTATCTCTTTGAACGTGTGTTAGATCATAAGTGTGTGAGTGCGTGCGTGTTTTTCATGTAATAAAAATTCCTAATTAAGAGACTAAGCACATAGTTTTAAAATTGTAACATCTCCTAAGTGCATGCACATAGTTTATGAATAATAGAAAAAAACAATGCAAACATATTCCTTGTCAAAGTTCTACTATCTCTCCCTTTCATTACTAAGATCAATTAACTCTCCAGCACATGTTTAATTGTCCTAATGAGTTTTATCAGTATCTTTGCAAAAATATGACAAATGTAATAACAGTGGAATTTTGATATTAAATATAGCTGCCGGTAACAATTCTATGTAACAACTAGATAATACCCGCGTGTTGCCGCCGGAATCGATAAGTTTTGCAAATTAGCTAGATGATAACTAATTTCGAAGGCATTGGGTATATATAAAATTGCTAGGTATATTTCTCAAAAAAAATTGCTAGGTATAGCTTAAGTCAAAATAGAAATACATAACATCTATAAAGTATCTTTATAGAAAAAGGAGCCACCATATCCGCTCTCACAGCTTAAAAATTCACATATTAATTGAAAAGAATTAAAAAAATAGAGTTCATATAGAATTATAATTTAGAAAAAACAGAAATTCGGAATTAAAAATATGGAATATAGGAAGAGGAGACTAGAGTCCATACTAGTATACAATTTAGAAATAATTAAAATTCAAAATTAAAAAATAAGAAGATTAAAATTAGAGGTTAGGGTCCAAAAAATACAATTTATAACTAAAATTTGGAATTAAAAAATAAGAAATATTAATAGAAGAGTTTAGAGTGCATATAGAAATAATGAAAATTTATTTTTTAAAAAAAAAGAATATTAGAAGAAGAGTCTACATTCTATATAGGAATTTATAACTAATTAAAATTCAGAATAAAAATAATATTATTAAAAGTAGAGTTTAGAGTCCATATGAAAATATAATTTAAAAATGACTAAAATTAAAAATTAAAAAATAAGAAATATTAGAAGAGAGTCTCGAATACAATTTAGAAATAACTGAAATCCAAAAATAAACAATAAGAATATTGAAATATGAGTCTAGAGTCCAATAGAAATACAATTAAAAATAATAAATATTTAAAATTAAAAAAAAATATTAGAAGAAGAGTCTAGAGTCCATATATAAATATAATTTACAAATAACAGAAATTCTTTATTAAAAAATAAGAAGTACTGCAATAGGAGTCTAGAGTGCATATAGGAGTACAGTTTAAAAATAACTGAAATTCGAAATTTAAAAATAAAAAATATGAAAGAAAGGGTTTAGAGTTCATATTGAAATAAAATTTTAAAAAATAAAAATTAAAAATTAAAAAAATAAAAAATATTGAAAGAGCAGTTTATGATCCATATAGGAATATAATTTAGAAAAACCTAAAATTTAGAATTAAAAAATAATTATAACTATCACGTATGTACAATACAATACAATATGAATATTACACATTGGTCAAGTTAGTACAAACTTTAAAATATTTTTAATAATAAAATGTGTAAATATATATACTATTATGTGAGAAAAGGATACTAACGACGCAGTCTGCGCGGGTCACCATGATAGTTCAAAGTCAGTGGCATATTTTAATATTTACAAAATTTATAATGATAGTTTGGGCAATGCACAGGTTGACAACTCCGTACTAATCATATTTGCAGTAAAAAAAATTGAAAATTATATATACATTATGGGATGACAATAAAAATTTGAAATGGGAGAAGGCAATAACTTTTGTTCCATATATTAAAGATAACTGGACACCTCTGCGCTGTAGCATGCCGTTCGTCATGTATGTATCCAAACTCCATAGGAGAATTATTGATTATCTGTAAAGATAAAGCACAGAACACTTGCTGTCAACTGTAGATAACCACCTCTATTATTGTGAGCAAGTTGCTCGCAGCTAGCTCTACTGCCTAGCTACGTCGCCAAGTACCCAATTAAGAAATAGGTGTACTAGTAGTCTACGTCGACAAGTACCCATTAAACTACCACACTAGCATAGCTCACAAGCCTAATCCCATTGTACTCTAGCGTATGTCCAGGGCATCTCGCCCCGGCATCCATGGCGCCCTCGGCTCCACCGCCGACGTACGATCGCACCGACGTCGATTGCCTGCTGTCGCGCACCGCCATCGCCACCACCGTCGTCGACGCGCAACGCGCATGTTTTTTTTAGACATTTTCTCCCACAAAAAGAAGATGGTGATTGAGAAAGGAAGGCCGTCGTCTCGTCCAAGACATGCGTTGTGTTGCAAGGCAAGGGAAGATAGAAGAGGTAATGTCCAGCAGACAAGCTATCAATGAATCTATCTATCCATCCATCCATCGCACAGACTGAACCTAAGAGAGGTCGGTCCCTTTGCTGAGCCAAGGTGAGAGGACTGAGGTTGACACGCACTGCTCTCTCTCACTGTGGGGTCTTCGCGCACACACACCCCCCTCAAAACACTGCCTCGCAGAGAGACTAGAGAGAGTGACGGGGAGCAGAGAGAGAGAGAGAGAGGAGAAAACACTCAGCCTCGAGACAAAGAAACGCNCCCCCCCCCCCCCCCTACTAATTGCATCAACAACAACAAAAAGAGAGCTGCCCTGCTTTACATTACATTGCTTACATGGCACCATCCACGTCCAAGCAACTTATTTCATTCGATCGATTAGCCAGGAGAAACATGTGTGTGTATCATAATCATCATCATTACAAAGCCCCCTTCTTTCTTGCCCTTGTATGGACTTGGCTTTCTTTTGTTGCTATCATCCTTTAAAACAACAGGAAACAGGAGGTGTTAATTTTCTTGTTTTGATCCTTTAAGGGCCTCTCTTGCTTTCCCATGTGGCGATGTGGGTCTCAATCGTTGTTGGACAAGGATTGTACACTTGCCTTGTTTTATACTTGCAACAAGCTAGTAGCATCCAAATACTTGGCCTCCTTTTCCCATCCATTTTTCTATTGACCAGAGAGAAAAAGCATAAAAGAGCTTGATTGGAGAGTACTGGATTATTAGTCTAAGACGAGGGAAAAAGGGAGGCCTAAGTAGGACCCAAAGAGAACAACAACAACAAAGCTTTGTCTCCAGGCCATGTCTTAACACCCCTCACAGCATCATATTCCCAACTACTACACAACATGTGTACAAAACATAGTACACCAAGTTGCAAAAGCGACTGAAAAAAAGCAGAATACACCCATTCCAGCAATAGTTTGTACTGCTGCTGCTGCTGCTACTACTACTTTAGCAACAACTACACAGCCCCAGCAGTCTACTGACACAGGAGGAAAATTAAGGAAAAACAAGGAGATGTGCCAGCACCAACGATACTCACCATCACTTGCTGAATACTGACTGCATTATGTCCAATAATCATCTCCTCCGTTCTCTGCGATGAAGCCTAATAAAGCTCAAATGGTAATGATTAGTCAGGTAAAGCATGTGCTTGGGCAGCAGAGGAGAGAAGAGAGCAGCAGGAGCCAGGAGCAACGGAGAAGCCGAGTGAAAAAAAAAAAAAACCTAATTGGTACGGATGCAGGAACAACCTGTATTACACAGGCTTTTCTTTCCTCTTCTCCTGTCCAAGAACACATCCCTGTCGCTCCAATCAAACGCTCTTTTCTCCATCAAACCATAGACGAGAAGGGCAAGGAGAGGAGCTCTCATGGCAGATTGGATCGAAGCACGGCGAGCTCTCCGGTAGGCAGCAACCAAGGTGCCCATCCCAATGATAGGAAAGGGAATCGATCACTGCCTTGGCAAGCTTGTACCCCCTGCAAACTAAAAGGACATGTTTTGATGCAACGCATGATTGTCAAAGCCTCAAAGGCCCTGGCCGTCGTGATGGGCATGGGGATGGGGGAGGAGCAAAAAGCCTACCGTGTCTGCACCTTCAACTCCGGCTTTTCATCCCTCTCCGGACCGGAGCCTTTCTGATACCGTCGAGATGAAGCCATGTGAACCGGCGCAATCATCGCCCCGTTCAGCGACGACCAAGGCAAGGAGCACGAAGAAGAAGAAGATGACGATGACGACAACGACAACGACGGTGCTCATGATAATCTCACATGATCACACAATTCAGAAAAGCCCATTGCGGCATTGCCGTTGTGCCTACTCTGGAGAAAAACAGTAAATGCTACGAGTAAGACTGAGAAAAGGCAAAATGTGAAAAGTTGGCACGGATCACCTCCTAATAAACCGAGCTGGAGCTGCTTCTGCTGCTGCTACTGTTTAAACTTACAGCATAGCAGGTCCAGCTGAAAAGCCAAATGCCATGGAGTAGAACCGAAAGAACATCCTAGAAGATGAGATGTGTACCTTCTTGGCTGATGCTGCTGCAAAGTGAGCCTCGCCTTCATGAGTCGTGACAGGTTCACAGAAGCTGCCAAGCTCCAATGATGCACAATGCCTCCAGAAACAAGGCCAGGCGCGTTAGAAGAAACCAAACAAGGATATTATTAATTAGCATCAGGCGAGCATTTCTCTTTCAGAGCAGCAAGAGTTCCTGGTGCTGAGTTAATCACGGTCAAAACGATAAAGGAAGTTATTACTCTTTGTTCGAAGCCTTGCTCACTGTTGACTGGTGAGCGGAGTGATGTAGTATTAACTAGGAACAGAACACCACACGTTCAAGAACAATGTAAAAGAAGTAACAGTGCAATTTGAAGAAAGCAATAATATATATATATATATATATACGGCAGTCAGATTGCATTCAATTGCATATCAATATTATTAATTTTCACAAAAAAAAACCAAAATGGTTACACATTCTTCCCGCTTTCGGTGTACCACCGACTATGAACATATTGACAGAAAGACTTCCATTAATCTCTGCAAGTTCAATGGCCCCATGGAATCATATATGGCAAGAGACAGTCATTCTTAACCAAACTTGATGAACAAAGGATGCATATCTCCATCTCATGCCCCACTCCCCACCCCACCAAAATCTAGAGTGAGGAAGTAAGAATTAACAGCATGGGCACAAGGAAGAAATTTCTAGGAGGCAAAAAAATAGGTAGGCGAGGTGGAAATTCTAGCAAATTCCTAGGGATTAACTTCTAAAAAAGGCTAATAGAGAAAAAGAAACGAACAATTAAATAAGGGTGTTACACTGAGGAGCGCTCCAAACTGCCAGGCTCGTTTAGCACATCATCGTCCCCTTCAGTGAGTAACTCAGTATCCTTGTCTTCATCACTGGAGAAATCCCTCCTCTCTAGCTTGGAATTTGCAGCAACGAACACTAGCCGGTGCGTACGATCAATGCCACCAGCTAAACTGCCAGGAGCAGAGAGCCAACGCACCATGGAGGGTGAGCACCTGAAACCCCTAGCAGTGGCATGGAGGAAGATGAGCCGTACAGCCACCTTCCCGAGCGACTTGAGCTCGCTCAGGCACGTCTCCCAGACAAGACGGCTGCTTTGCTTGTTTGCGACCTTCATCTTCCCGGTGGACGGGTCAGGCTGCCGGACCTGCACCGCCTGCGCATACAACGGGTCCAGCCCTTCCGTCCGCCATTTCATGAGCTCCATGACCGCAATGTGCGCCTCCTCCCGCGACACCATCCTGGTGATAAGCATGTCCACATCCTTCTCTTGATCAGGCGTCAAGAACTTGAATGGCGGGAGGTAGCGCCCACTGGCATCCTTGATTAGGTAGAGAGGATCCAATATGAAAGCCGCTGACCAGGCCGGATGGTAGTTCTTCCTGAACCTTTTCTCCACCACATTCAGGGCCGCGCCTTCATCAATGTTGAATTTATCACACCAATCTCTAACCTTGCCACGTAGGTCCTCCCAGAGAGGCAGGCATTGCCCAACCAGAGGCCTGTCAGTCTCCATCTCTTTCACCATGTCCATGATGAGCTTCACGAGCAGATGCACTGCCTCAACCTCACTCCAGAATGACCCATCCTGCAACATGTCCGCCATCTCCCTCGCGGCCGAATCGTCGATGCAGACCAGCTTATAGGACTCTTCCAAGACAGCGAGCTGAAGCGGGCGAGCAGAGGTCAACACATCCTCCAGCATCTCGAAGGCCGCACGGTAGTCGCTGCCGCTGCTGTTGAATGGCACATGCGCCACACGGAGCAGCGACGCATGCCCGAGCTCCTGGATTTGGTGCTTGTGCAGCAGGGACCGCACCGTCGGCTTGGCATTGAAGTAGGCGGCCAGCTTGGCGGATTTAGCCGCGGCGGAGCGGAACAGAGGGAGCTCCCGCGCGAAGTCCCGAACCAGCCGGGTGAAGCCATGGATTTGGCAGGACAGGTTCACCATCCAATGGTGCTTCTTCTCCAGATCACCAAGGGCCTTTGACTTGAACCGGTCAGCGATGATGCCCGCGCAGTGGTGCAGGTCGTTGGAGGAGCCAGACGCGGACACGGACGCCACCGCGTCGAGCAACACCTCCTCGGCGTAGTCGGAGGGCGCCGGGGCGGGGACCGGCACGGCGCGGTGGAACACGGATGTTCCATTTGGGAGGTTGACACACAGAGTCACCACCTGCTCCCGCCACCCGTCCGCCGCGAGCTGGAAAAAGAGCGCGTCGCGAACGCGCGCGGTGGCGTCGGCGCGGGCCTCGGCGAACCGCGCATCCAGCCGAGGCCCCGCGAGGTCTGTCCGCTGCAGCTCCGGCAGGCCGACGTGGCGGAGGAAGGACCGGAGTTTCGGGTGCGCCACGGCCGACAGCGAGACGCCGCCCGACGACTCGAGAAACCATTCGGCGAGCAGGGCAAGCGCCGCGTCGGCCTGCGGCTTCGGCAGCATCGCCCCCGGCGACGCCTTGGGCGACTTGAGCCGCTTCACGCTGTCCTCCAGCATGGCCAACGCGCCGAGATCCTCCTTGCCGCCGGAGAGCACGAGCGCCGACTGCGGTTGTTGCGGTTGTTGCGGTGGCGGCGGCAGGGCGGGCAGCGGCGGGGAGTAAACCGTCGACGGGTCGACGACGACGAGATGGTGGTGGTGGGACACGGGCTCCGCGGCCGTGTACGCCGGAGGCATCGAGTGGCGCTTCCGGCTGCCGATGTGGTGGTGGTGGTGGTGGTGATGCGACTGCGACTGTTGGGGCTGCGAGTGGTGGTGCGGGTGGCGCGGTGACGAGGGCGCAATGGACGAGATTGGGATAGGGGACGATGCCGTCGAGTTGGGCGGCGGCAACGCCTGCAGCGCCGCCTGTGGCGTCTGCTGCTGATGCTGCGAACCGGACGAACCGGATGCCGCGGGGGCACCTGGCGGTGGCGCGGAGAAGTTGGGGCAGGTGCCCCGCTTGAGGTGCTCCGAAGCTGTGCGCGATGGGTTGGAGGCGGAGAAGACGGCGGAGCAGAGGCCGCAGCGGAGCTTGACGGCCTTGGGCGGCATCCCGGTCTCGGCGGCGGGGATGAGCACCGGCTCCAGGTGCGCCCAGTACCAGGCGCCCTTGCCCTTCACCGCCTTGGCCCGCACCGTGAGGAGCCCCTCGTACCGCTTCTGCGCCGCCCGCGCCGCCGCCTCCTCGCCGCCCATTGCCAGCGCCGGAGCCGACGCCGCCGCCTCCTCCTTGGCGGCCGTCGACATGCCGACCGATCGCCCCGCGAGACGACCGACCGATCGATCGATCACCTCCAGCGGCAACGACCACGAGAGAGAACCTCCTCCTCTTCCCTGACCGCCGCCACCCGCTAATCCAATCCAGCCGTGGCGGTGGCGGTGGCAGTGGCTGTGGCGGCGTGGAATTCTCAACTGCCCGGGGTCTAATGCCGGATAACCCCGGCGGCGGACGGCGGCGGCGTGGTCGTCTGGAACAACCGCGATCGGCGCAGCGCATTGGGCGGCGGCGGCCGCCGCGGGCCGTCCATCCACGCGCGGGGTGGGTGGGTTGTTTTCCGGGAGGTTTTGGGGGTTTAGAAAGCAAGATTTGCGAGAAAACAATGCCAAGGTAGAAAGAGAGAGACAGAAAAAAAAGGGTTTGATAGGGACAAAAGGAGGATGAATGGAGAAGAGAATAGAGAGAGAGAGAGGATAGAGCAGCAGAAGAAGACTCTTCCTCCTCCCCTGCCTTTGGCTTCTTCCAATACCAAATACTAGTACTAATATATCTTCTCTCTTTTTTTCTTTTTATTTATAGGCAGCCCTGCCTCTGCCCCTGCCTAGTGTGTGAGTGAGTACACAACACTTGCCCAAAAACAAAATTGGGACAAATAATACATGTGGCAGCTCACAATTCTTGCACTCCCCTCCCTTTGGATGGTTGTGCAACTCCTCGCTTGTGGTGGTGGTGAGGAAAGACCCAAAACTTATAAAAGAAAAAAAAAGAGACCAAACTAATGTAGCCTGGGTGATGGTGTAGTAGAGAGATATACTAGATATCAGAGGAATGTGTGTGTGTGTGAACGGGTGGGGATGGAGAAAGGGAGAGTAGAGAGAGATTTTGAGGGCTCACACAGGCAGCTATAGCTTGATGCTTGGGGGCTTACTGCTGGGTGCTGCCGGTAGGCAGGGGAGAGGAGGAAGGGTCTGGTCTGATGGATGATGGATAGATAGATGATGGGGATGGAGATTGAAGAAGAAGAGAAAGCAGGGGAGGGGCAACCTAGGAATTTATGGAAGAAGAAGGAGGGAGCTTGAGGCCTGAGAGCCACCGTCTTTCTCTCTCTAGTGTCTACACCCTTTTCTTTTCTTTAATATTTTTGGTCTGGTCTTTGGGCAGGGTTGACTGCCCACTCCTACAAGAGGAATGCCTCTCGGTATAATGCCTAGTCTATTCTTTATGGTACAAAGGCCTATATGTAAAATAAGGGGGAGGATTGTACAAGTGTATTGTGTTCGGCTACTATGCATGACCACCACCACCACACTTCTCCTCTCCTCTCCTCTCTCCCACAATTATTGCGGTGGAATAGTTGATGGCCCTAGAGGCCGTGGGGTGAGAGCCCACGCCCTCCCCCTTGTTTAGCCTTTCCTACCTCCTCTCGCTCCCTTTTCGTTCCCCCCGGCCGGCGGCAGCGCAAATTTGCCGCCGCGCCGCTGCCGTATAGAAAGCTTACTAAACCTCCATTTCGGCTACCTGACCTGCCCCCATGATACGTGTACCTCCGTAATAGTAACAGCACATCGCTTATTTAACAGAGAATTATTCTTTTTTTTCCTGTGGGTGGAGAAAGAAAATCTCAGGTCCAGATGATCGGTTAACAGTACCCTAATATTCAAAAGTCATAAAAACAAATGGGTACGACTGAAAAGCTACAAATTTAACTCTCATAAAGTCAGTAAAATCTAGGGCATTTTTTTAGCATCAAGCCAAATTCATCGTCATTAACCGTGTGACAGTGGCATTTTACCATCCTGATAATAAACATGATAATAGTTATCCATCGCATATACTTTTAGTAGCAGTGAGTATTTTGCTGTGGCGTCCATATGGGGAAAAAAGGACGTAGTAGTTGTCAATGGCGTGCGTGGCTAAACATATATAGAAGGGTGGGGTGGGGTACCAGTTTTGGTGAGGCCCCGGACAGCGTATGAGCTGCACGCATTATACACGTAGCAGTAGTGAATATTTGCAGGCAAGCTAGACAGACAATTAAGGGCGGCGTACAATACATCCCTCCTCCATCTGGGGACAAAGCAAGTCAGAAAGCAAGCTAGAGCTAACCCATCCACATTATGATAAATAAGCGTTTGAAAAAGCTGGCAGGTTTGGTTGAATTTCTGGACTGTTTCTAGGACAGCAAAAGGCTGTGTACCCTCAATTATTTAGGAATTTCACATGCTCGCATACGCTACCCCTGCAGGCTGCAGCTAGCTTTCCAATATGGCTAGTGGCTATACGTACGTACGTACCTACTACTAGTAGTATATACTGCAGGAAAATACGTATGCTGGTATACATGTGGTATACACAAATTAATCTGGAGTCATTAGCCGAGTAAAAGTACATGCAGGTAATTAGCATCATGCATGGAACAGTTACTGTATATAGTACTGTACTGCGTATGACCTTTTCTCTGGCTTGTGTTGTGCTTGTCTGGCGCAACGGTAAGTACGACTGTAACAGTTAGATTTGCTTATCTCAAAACACACAGTAAGATTTGCATGCGTTGCTAGCTGCAACAGCCAGACGGTTGATTAATTAGTAGTACTTCGCAATGTATGGAGTGATCACTGACCAGAGAAGAAGAAAAATCACCGTAATATGTTGCGCAAGAACATGCATGCATGCAGCACCATATCAAAATCATTCCGGGGAGAGAGACTTTTCTATAGCGGGGTTGATGTAAAACATTAATTTTCATCAATGCGGTATAGCTGTAACGTAACTCCGCTGGATAACACAAAGGACCAAAAAATTAAGTCCATTCAACCACAATTATTTGCATTTGTACTCAAAACAGAGCCATTTGTATATAGCAGATTAGCATGCACAACAAAATAATTGTATACATACACTACCATGACAGCTGTAATTAATTATTAAGGTTTATATATATATATATATATATATATGACACCCATATGAGACAGCATGGTGCCCGGGCACCAAGGTATAAAATACACAAAATCACTCAATTTTTTAAAAATTTCTAAATTGTGAGTATATACCTTAGTATAAAAATTTGATTCATACCTATACCTAGCAACAAAACTTACTATATACCTAGAATCAAAATCTAAAAAAAAGTTCAAATTTAGTTTAAACCTGTTTGAACTAGTTAGTAAAGAACACTACTACAAAAACTCTTATAGGGACCGGTCTTATAGGTGCCGGTTCATTTAAAACCGGCACCTATAGACCTTTTCCCACCTTCGCACGGTGAAAAAATAAAGAACCGGCACCTTTAAAGAATATAGATGCAGGTTCATTAATTAAAACCGGTACCAATACTATAGGTACCGATTTTTTAAAAGAACCGACACCTATAATATATTATAGGTGCCGGTTAAAAAAAACCGGCACCTATAATATATTATAGGTACCGATTCTTTTAAAAAACCGGTACATATACCAAACCGAGCCGACACTGGCGAGCCGAGCCGGCCGGCTGCGATCCACATCCTCCACCACACGCCTCCCTTATCCACATCCACTCCTCCTTGCCCTCCCTCCTCCATTCGCCACGCCTCCCCTCCCCTCTCTCCCCTCTCCCTCGCCCTCCCCTCCCCCGTCCGTCGCGCCGCGCCTCCCCTCCTCTCCCTCCCCTCTCCCTCGCCCTCCCCTCCTCCATCCGCCGCGCCTCCCCTCCCCTCCCCCTCGCCCTCCCCTCCTCCATCCGTCACACCCTGCGCCCCCTCTCCTAGCCGACGAGCAGCGTCGCCCGCGACGAGTGGCCTCCCCACGAGCTCGGGACCCCAGCGGCGACCTCGGCGTGAGGAGGGACCCAGCGGCCGGCGACGACCTCAGCGCGGAGAGGGGCTCGGCAGCCGGCGACGACCTCGACACGGAGAGGGGCTCGGCGGCCGGCGACGACCTCGCGTGGAGAGGGGCTCGGCGACCGGCGACGGCCTCAGCGCGGAGAGGGGCTCGACGGCCAGCGACGACCTCACGCGGAGAGGGACCCCGCCGGTTAGTGCATCTATGATTGTTGTTGATGATGATCTGTGATGGATTTGATTTGTGATCTGTGAAAGCATCGGCTCGGCTAGGAGCCGGCTTCTTTTTTTTTTGAATCCAGGAAAGCATAAAGGTGCCGGTTCTACGACTGGCACCAATGTCATTGGTGCCGGCTGGAAAACCGGCATCTATTGTCGGTTCCCAACCGGCACCTATAGCTGTTTGTGTACTAGTGGAAGTTAATGTTCATACCTAAACATTTTAAAAAATTCATACATATTTAAATTAGGTATATACTCAATTTAAATCTTGATGCCCCAACACCATAGTATCCCAGTTAATTTTACTCTATATATATACACACACTAGCTGATAATATTTTGGATTAGGCAGGTTAGATTAAAATAAATAAATTGCATGACGATACACAAACTCGTTAGATGGGTGTAATCTAGTACATAAACTTATAAAATGCTTATTTTACTACCCAAACTTACTAGGTGCGTGCGAAATAAGGCAAAAAAATAAAACAAGACTAATCATGCTAATTTATGTATTAATAAGGATGCTACATAACACACATACCTAAGAAGAATACTACGTACATATGTATTTGTTCAGTAAAAAGGTTTAATATGGTCTAAAAAATGCACGGAGAAAGATATAAAAAACGGAGAAATGATGCAAGGAGAGAACAAAGAATAATAAAGCATAAACCAACTTTACAAACATAGCATGTCTCATGCCCATCGTGCATGTCCATGTCCCGTCCTAATTAGCGTCTCACTTGGTAAAATTGAAATTGGGTATGACGTGTTCTTTTGACCTTGTTTCATATGTATAAGACAACTTCATATATCAAACAAGTGTTTTATAAGTTTGTGTACTAAAGTACACCCACCAAACAAACCCATCTGACAAGTTTATATATACTACCATTAACAAAATTAGTTCCCCTTCTTTTTTTCTTTTTGTTTTGCCTCCACTGTAGGAATAGGAAAATAGTTGGACGTCAGGTAAGGATATTGTAACCAGTAACCATATATAACTGGAGAAACGGGGCCTGTTGGCACTGTACGCACTATACAGTCTATCCACACTCTTCCTATCCTTTTTCCTTTTCTTTCCTGGTCTATTAAAATATATGCGCTAGATAAAGAAATACTACTAGCTTAGACACGGTATTCTCATGAACAAGGATTTACAGACCACAACAAATGGTACTGACAGTACCACTAGTGAATGCACCGATGAGCTTTCCAATCTGGCTATATATGTAGACCTTCTGAAGTAGTTGATTGCGCTTCAAGAACTAATATGGGACAATAAACATTATAACTCGGTGGCAGGGCCCAGTAGTTTTTTTTATAAAATCGCTCGCAATAGTTGCAGCCTTTAGAAATGTTCATGTGAAGTTACAGCAAAATATAGTTTGTCTAAATAGTTGTACGTAGTTTTATGAAATTTGTTGATTGAATATTGTACTTAGAAATGTACGTGGTACAAACTCCTTGCCAAAAGAATATGTCAATTTTCACAAATTATACATTTACCGTATGCACCACAATAGAAATTAGAAGCCTCAATAAGTATGTAGTATTGAAAAGACATCCGGAAGGCGATGAACAACAATATAGTACGAAGTAGGCATAGCGATTAATTATACTGGTGGAATTGCGATTCAAGGATCGTCAGAAAAGTTCGATTTGGCATCGGATATAGATAACAGACTAAATTCAGTCAAAATTTCACCAAACGACAATAGATTTTATTCAATAAAAGAATTGCATATATATGGATACGAGAAAAGTTGCTGCGCTTAAGAAGTGTGTGTGTCTGTGTGTGTATATTACCTTCGTTCTCAAAAGAACGTCGTTTTGGACATCGACACTGTGTTTAATGCATATGTTTTATTATTACTTTCTTAAATTATATATTTATTAAAAATATAACTATATACCTATGCAATAAATATATTAGAAGTTTACCAAAATTTATAATATAGTAATTATTTATCCTCAAATCTAAGCATATATATATAATACTCCCTCCGTTATAATAGTTTTATATAATAGGTATTTGACTTTTTTTTAGTTAAACTTTTTTAAGTTTAATTAGAAAAAATATATCAATATTTTCAACACAAAACAAACATATGATCAAATTTCATAAATGTTACATTTAATAAAACTAATTTGATGTTGTCGATATTGCTAATTTTGATTGAATGGATTGAACAATATATCCTTTATACTTGTTCATGGATTGAGTAATAGATATGGACCTATTGCCTACGTATTTACGATCGTAAAATATATACGCTTCCTTAAAACACATAGTTTCTAAATGAATTTTGGGAGATGCCTAGATCAACCTAATCAGCCAAATTTTGACGTTGCAAACATTTGGCAAGGTTAAGATGGGTAAGTTTTATTCGATTTGTTACCTTTGCCAAGTTAACTTTAGTGGTGAGGTAATTTTTGGAAATGTTTAGATTGTCACTTTTGGATTTGTTACCAAACTTTGGTAAGATTAATTTTAGCAACAAAGTGAACAGTCCCTTAGTTTAGTTATACTCCCTCCGTCTCATTATAAGTTCATTATTAGGAGTGAGAAGGAAAAATAAGAGAGAGAAAATTACCCAAACATCCCATATTAAATAAGAGATGGTATGGAGTGGGAGGATAGTTGAGGGTAAAATAGAGATAAATTTAAATGGGATATAATTGATGCGATGAGTAATATGGTACAAGGTTGTCAAGTCTTCTTTCCAACAGATCAAGCGGCACATGATTTGGATGTTCCAATCAAAAGTAATGACAATTTTACTTAAGATTGCATACACTAAAAAAGTGACACGCGAGAATTGCCAAGTTTGAAGAGCCTGTGAGTTCTATGGCATGATTAGATGGTTTCCTTCTATTGGAAGACTCTCCATAAGTCGGCAAGTATCTCATCTACATAGATTATATTGTTTTCATATGAGAATATTGAAGATAAGAATGTTTGGATTAAGTTCAGATTCGGTTTGGACAATTAGTCCTATGGTAAAATGGTCGTGGATATTGTATACGGACTCCGTTTTGAATGTTTGAGTACTAGTTGGATATGCATTTTGTTCGCATAAGTTGATTTTTTATGGGACAGAGATTTGGATGTTCGAATCAAAAGTAATGACAATTTTACTTAAGATTGCACACGCTGAAAAAGTCGGCAAGTATCTCATTTACATGGATTCTATTGTTTTCATATGAAAATATTGAAGATAAGAAGGTTTGGATTAAGTTCGGATTCGGTTTGGAAAATCAATCCTATGGTAAAACGGTCGTGGATATTGTATATGGACTCCGTTTTGGACGTTTGAGTACTAGTTGGATATGCATTTTGTTCCTAGAAGTTGATTTTTTATGGGACGGAGGGTATATGTCATAAGCTTCATGATGTGAACATGGCTACTATTGATACAACTATTGCTGATATCATAGGTCAACTGAAAAATGTCAACATCAAGCTGTGCAAGTTCTGCAATCCAATTTGACCACCTACTACACTGCTAAATTCACATGACCTTCAAATATGCATACGAGCTCCCTTTTGGGCTCATGAGTATTTGATGGAAAGCTTTTGGAGTCCTCCTTCGAATGGATCTAACTTCATCTCCAAATTTTATCTCAGTCATCCGCAATTGAAGAAACAAGGTGATGCGCCACCTGTTATGAGTCTATGGGCTTGTAACTTCATCTGGGACCCTCGCCCAAGTAGGGCCCATGTGGGGTGCGTCCCAATCTAGTGGAGCACGACCCTAGAGACCCCTTGGTCATCCTTCCACCTCCTTAAATAGCTAGGTATCCCTTCAGGGTTTTTCGGGTTTTGTTAGATTAAAGTTTTAGCCATTGTTACTTTACCTTTTAGTTACGTGTGTCGGCTAGACCACCTAATTACTCGTCTTCGGAACCCCAACTTATTGTATGTATTCAATTCCTATTTGCAATTCAGATTGCTTTTATTTGATTTGTTTGTAGGAATAAGGTTGATTTGCACCGGCAAGATCGATAACCCACGGAGAATGTATCGATTGCTAAAGCGTAACACAACAATCTTATTCCTGAGCGTATCGAGTGAAGCTCAGGATTTATCACTTCATCCTGCCCTACGAGTCGGCCCCGTCCTTTTCTAATTAAGATGCATATTTTATTTCAATTTTCATTAGCATGGTTTTCAAACTACTAAACGGTTTTTTCTTAAAAAACCTTTGTATATAAAAGTTGTTTTAAAATATTAAATAAATATATTTTTTTTATAATTTTATAATAATAAAAACTCAATTAATCATACATTAATAAATTTTTTATTTTATATACGTTGACTTCATCTTTATCTTAATTTATCTAAATCGCCACCGAAGTCGATTCAGCCTGATTAAAAAAGTGGGTGTCCGTCCTCTCCACGTATGATACAACTTGTACTACTACTAGGCCAAAACACTCTTTTATGATTTCCTATCATGGTGCCGCAGAATATATTTTCAGTGTAATATCCTCTACGAGGCTAGCTACCCCTCGCGTACTAGCTATACATATACCCTATATGTTGTGAAAAGAAAGGTGTCCTTTTTTCCTCTCGGTGGAATTCTTTTTATGTATACTACATGCTGCTTAAATTCAGTATACTCCGATAAATGTCCGGTTTTGACATGACCTGCTCCTTTCCTGCAGGAAAAGATGGATGGAAAAGACGCTGATTGCCAGAGGTGTGTGTGCAAGTCAGGACTCTGGACAGCAACACCATTACAGCAGCAACAGCATGCAAGCTCTTAATTTTAATTATTTATTAATTAAACAATACTATACATGTTACTAATACTAATCCAGTTTAGGAGTATGTACTCTAACATAAGCAATTAGCACTAGTATAATAGACTATGCTAGTAGCTAGTACTCCCACAATATAATAGTACAGTCGAGTCACTGAAAGTGTGCTTTTGCTGATGCTACGTATCCCAAGGATAATCAGCTGCTGATTAAATCAAATGATGCTTTTGGCAAAAACAAAAACATACATACACAGAGGGAGGCGCTGATGTCTCAGAGAAAGGAGAAAATATGTACGGTATTCAAATAATTTATAAATACTGTAAATAAACCATGAGGGGAAAATGGCGGCGACGTGAGGGCGCTGGTAGGCTTAGCAATTTTGGAGGCGTAAACATATAGTAGGAGTATTATTTTTTTCGGGGTGGTGATTATAACCACCTTTTGGTCATTTCAATCACTTTTATTTACATCGAATGATTCGTGCAATCCGGAGCTGGAATAATTTAATGTACCGCATACGTCCGCGTATCATTTGCCACACACCAAAAAAGCAGCAGGAATAACGACCTAAAACACGATTACGGGGTCACCATTAACGGTAGGTGTAGTGGTTTCGGGGTGGGCTCTATGCCTCTATGGCCCTAGCTTTGTTTAGGAATATTGCTCACCCACGTGGCCCAAAACCAACAACGGGAAAAGGGCCAGAGGTGAGAATCCAAAGATACATATATGTACTGTACTCACCTCGATAATTGATTAATATAATTTTTTACAGTAACATTTCAATAAAATAATTATAAAAAATATATTTTTTTAGTTTGAAAAACATGCACGTGAAAAATAGGAAAGTAGATGTTGGAAAAGTGTACCTTAAACGTGTATCCATCGTAGGAACAAAAATTCTATCACAATAATTAACATGGACTACAATTTCTTTCTATTAGTATTTAGGGTCGAGCTAACCTACACCACTCAACAAATATTTTCTAAATTAAGTGCAACTTCTCACCTTAGGACGGGCGCAGATATTCCTTCCTAATCCAACCGCTTTCCGATGACGTTTTTCTTCAATCTCACTGAGCCAATTACTAAATTTGAAGTTAGATACTGAGGTATATGGATTTTATTTTGTTCTTTGGGAGAGAGAAGATGGGTGATTCACCTTTGACATATAGAGATTACTAGGACAGCGGTGACTTAGGGTGAGTTCTTTCCCCTTACTTTCCTAACTCACCTCTCTTTTTTCACGCGTACGTTTTTCAAACTGCTAAACGGTATGTTTTTTATAAAAAAGTTTCTATACGAAAGTTGTTTTAAAAAATCATATTGATGCATTTTTGAAAATTTTTTTAGCAAATACTTAATTAATCATGTGCTAATGAGTCGTTCCGTTTTTCGTGCGGAGGGAATAAATTCCCAACACACACCGCCGTACACACCTTTAGAGGGGGAGCGTGTAGGGAGGTACTTACTCTTTCTCAAAATGTAAGCCGTTGACTTTTCACGTAACGTTTGACCAATCGTTTTATTCAAAAAAAATTCATATAAGTATTATTTATTTTGTTACAACCTATTTTATTATCAAATAAAATATAATCTTCATTTATAATTTTACATATTTATACTAAATTTTTCAATAAGACAAATGGTCAAACGTCGTAAAAAAGTCAACAGCGTCGTATATTTTAAAAAAGAGATACTACTTTCGTCTCAAAATATAACAATTTTAGCACATTACGTTGTCCCAAAATAAAACTATTTCTTCACCTACCTTCGACTCTCAACCAATCACAACCATTTTCTTTCATCTACTTTTCAATCAATCACAACCTTTCTTCAAACATTCTCACCTACTTTTTTAATAGCCAATCTCAAAACGCTTATATTTTGAAACGGAGGAAATAGTATTTTGGGAGATGATTATTGGCAGGAGCTTCAATAATAACACAACCAAAACAGAAAAAGATGATATATCTCGTAGTATAACAAATGTGCGTAATTAGTATTGCTTTTTTATTTTTTTATGTGTGCGTGTGTGGGTTTCATATGTCTCATGTTTCTTATTTAATTTAATAATTCCATGCTGCAAGTTATTTGAAATTGAGAAATAAATGATTTTACTGTCAAATTAAAAACTAATGAATTGATAAAAGCCGCACTTCGCATATATTTGGAATCTATGAAGTCGCAACTTAAGAATGTGGGGTTCGTAATATATCATTTTCGTGTCACCATGCATCTCCATAATATGTAAAGAAAGCCCGAGTAAGTGCGTAATTACTACGTACTCAGAACTAAACCACCACCTGATCACTGTTTCTCAATTATGTCGATCGCGTGTCTTTGACGGTGAGAATAGGGATAGCAATGTAAAAGGCATCTCGCGCCGTCTGTTAAGAATCTGGCCATATCTTTCTTATATATGAAGCTACAAACAAAAGCTTCTGATTAGACGTGACACCTTTTTACGGATCGATTGAAATTTATTTGTGTCTATCTCCTTTTTCTATCGGAAAGAACCTTTTCGACCTCTCTAATCAGAAGATAACATATCTATATTTGATGGGCTTCTTGCTTAGTATATATATATATAGTTGGCACATGCTTTGATTGTTTTGGTAAAATTACTTCATGCTGTGATTTTCGAAATGTAGTATGCTGGCCACCGATCGACCTAATAATACTATACATAGCAATTTTTTAAATGACTTTACAATCCTATACAGATATTTTAAAGATGTCTTTACAATAAAATGCTTTGTACCTCTGCAAGCAAAAATGCATTTTATAAAATACCTTTATGCCTAGCAGCATTTTTGTAAGCTATTTTTATATTAAAAGGAAGTAGATCTTGATTTAATTTAACGCAATGATTTTTTTTTTTACTTTGCTAAGCTAGCTGGGGCAACCAACTTCATAGTGTAACTTTAGCTTGGCTAGTAACGTGCTCGTAAGCAAATTAAACTTGAAAATTGCTATGGATCCAACTGGAGTGTACTACTCGCATCCGACCAGTGTACACACAGGCACAACTGCTGCTTGCCGGGCCCAGTGTAAGAAACCTGAGCATAGTGTGTGGGTGGGTAGTACGATTCAGTCATACCTATAGCATGATTCGTTAAACTTCATGAGAAGGGCCCCATGCTATTGAGAATGGGCCGAGAGAATGGTTCGAGAAAAAACACAGGATTCAATGACCTCCTTCTTTTTATCAATCATTTGTTTTTTCCGATTAATTGGATTTTTTTCTCCAGACGGGTGGTGGATTATGTAATGGAATTCTTTTTTAGATAATGGGAATTTATAAAACCCAACTTCTACACCAATGAGGGTGTATACAGCCATAGAAATTCCAAGCGTACTATCTCAATCATTACAAAGAAGTTTACAAACAAAAGAAGAACATAAGCTCAAATACCTTACATAAAACTAAAAGAGCACAAAGACTCCACCTATCAAGGTGAAAAGACCTTCCAAACAAACCAACGACCACATTACTCCCTTAACCGTTTCCTCAAGTTCCACCCATCTTTACCAAAGAAGTGCATGACAGCTGTCTCTAGCGGTTTGCATCCTTCCTTCATCACATCACAATCCTCTATTTTAAGTAACAAGGATCATTGTCGAGCTCAGTATGTCCCCCTGAAAATAACCTGCAAGTAAGAGTTAAAATTAAAACCATTGAAGACCACATCATTTCTACTAATCCACATTGCCCATAACAATGCCACGATCCTTGTAAAGATTTGGTACTTTAGCCTAGATTGTAAACCCTTTAACTAAATCCCAGACATATTAGCAACATTGTTAGGCGGATTTATCCCAAAAGTTATAAAAAGGGTACTCCAAAAAAATCTGGCCACATGACAATCAAAGAAGAGATGTTGTATCGTCTCAGTGTGGTTACAAAAACAACACTTAGTACTGCCCTTCAAATTTTGTTTTGCTAGATTGTCCTTCATTAGAATCAATCCCTTCTTTAAATACCACAAGAAGATTTTGTTTTTCAAAGGAATTCTAAGTTTCCAAATTAAATTCTTCCTTGGCACTGCATCCTTATACATAATCATTTTATACATGGAGCTAACCGAAAATATTCTGGTTTTGTTAGCTTTCCAAATAAACTTGTCTCTATGGTTTGAGAGCCTAACAAGTACCACTTTAGCAACTAAGTTAGACCAAGCAACCAAATTCTCCCCTACCAAAGCCCTCCAGAAAGCAACATTTAATAGCATCTTATCTATAACATCTGCAATTTTAGCATTATTTTTCCTTACAAGGCTATATAAAGTAGGGTATAGCTTTTTGAAAGGTAAATCACCACTCCAGCAGTCCTCCTAGAATCTTATTTGAGAACCATCCCCTACCTTAAAGGCACCGCCTTTAAAAAAGACATCCTTCACCCCACCCCCATTAGCCCAGCACAGAAATGTGAATCTCCAGGATGTTTCTCGACTTGTGCGATGGTTCTCTTAGTCAAGTATTTATTCCAAAGAATGTCCTGCCAAACCCCTTCTTCATTGATGTGTTTGTACAATCATTTTCTAAGCAAGCATTTGTTTTGTATCTCCAGGTTCTGTATACCTAATCCACCACATTCCTTTGGTTTGCACAATATACTCCATCTTTCTAACCTATACTTCTTCTTATGTTCATCGCATTGCCAGAAGAATCTAGACCTATAATAGTCTAGCTTTTTGAGAATACCCTTAGTTATCTTGAAGAAGGACAACTTGAACATTGCTAAACTGCTTAATACAGAATTGATAAGGATCACACTTCCTCCTACCGAGAGAAATTTTCCTTTCTAACTACTCAGTTTCTTTTGAATCCTCTCCTCCACACCTTGCCAATCCTTATTGGTGATTTTCCTGTGATGCATAGGAATCCCTAAGTATTTAAAAGGATAAGCCCCAATATCACACCCAAATAATTTGACGTCCTCATTCTCCACATTTTTCGCCTTGCCATAGCAAAATAATTCACTCTTATGGAAATTAATCATTAAACCAGATAATTTCTCAAATGCACTTAGTACAAGCTTGAGATCCCTGGCTTCATCCAGATCATGATCCATGAAAAGAATAATATCATCGACGTATTGTAAAATGGAGAGACCGTTCTTAACTAAGTGAGGTACCACTCCTTTGAATCTATCCTGATATTTTGCCCTCTGCATTAAAATGGCAAACATATCTGTAACAAGATTAAACAAAATAGGTGACAAAGGATCACCCTGCCTCAAACCTTTCCTTGTTTGAAAATAACTCCCAGTCTCATCATTTACTTTTACTGCCACACTCCCACCCCTAACAATCGAGTCAATCCAAGCGCCCCACTTAGAAGAGAAACCCTTCATTCGTAACGATTGTTGTAGAAACATCCAATCAACTTTGTCATACGCTTTCTCAAAGTTTAACTTCAGAATCACCCCATTCTTGTTTTTCCTATGCAATTCATGAAGTGTTTCATGCATAATTACCACTCCTTCCATAATATTGCTTCATGCGAGGAATGACGTCTGTGAAGGTTTAATGACCTTCTGAGCCACTAGGGCTATTCAATTGGCCATTACCTTTGTAAATATTTTAAAACTAACATTCAACAAACAAATGGGCCTATATTGTTGAATCCTACTGGCTTCCTTTTGCTTGGGTAGGAGAGTAATGATCCCAAAATTTAATCTGTGCAGTGGCAAAATTCCTTCATGAAATTCGTGAAAGAGAGCCATAAGGTCGTCCTTGACTACATCCCAGAACACTTGGTAAAACTCTGCTAGGAAACCATCAGGTCCCAGAGCTTTGTTGTGTTCGATTTGAAAAATTGCCTCTTTAACTTCTAGCTCCTTGAAGTTTTCACTCAACAACTTATTCTCAACATCTGTGATCAGGGTGATATCATCTCTTTGGGATTCCACCATTGAAAAATTATTTTCCTCCGGCGATCCAAAAAGATCTTTATAATACTTACATATGTATTTCTTCAACTGTACATCAGCTTTAATCACACCCTCCTCTTGCTCTAATTGAAAGATTCTTGTCTTCCTTGCTTGCCATTGCCCACTAAATGATAGTATTTCGTGTTACGGTCTTCTTCTATTATGTGCTTAGTTTTTGCCCTTTGGTATCATTTTATTTCCTTTTCCCTCAACAATTGGGCCAATCTATTTTTTAGATAGAGTTTCAAATCTATCTCCTGCTTTGACAACAGTTAGACCTCAACCATCTTATCTAGCTCATCCGCTTTTGCTAGCAAATGAGCCTTCTCTCTCTTGGTCACCCCATTGACATTCTTCGCCCACCCTCTCAAAAATTGTCATAGCCTACGAATTTTATATTGCCATTTTTCCAACATATTTGACCCTCTACTTTCCTTTCTCCAAATATTTGCTGCTAGATCCACAAAGCCATCTCTTTGCAACCATCCAAGCTCAAATTTGAACAACGGTTGTTTATTAGCATGTGTCCTAGCCTCCATATCAAGCAACAAAGGAGTATGGTCAGAGAGCTCTCTATTGAGAGCCCTGACAATTGCTAACAGATACTTTTGTTCCCATTCAATGCTCATTAGCATTCTATCTAACTTCTCAAAAGTTGGATTTTGCAACAAATTGGCCCATGTAAATTTGCAACCACAGAGTTCTAGCTCTCTCAAATCCAGATTGTCTATGACAGTGTTGAATAAAAAAGGTCACTTTTCATCAAAATTATTATTTTTATTATTCTCACTTGCATTCCTTATGTGTGGAGATTATGGGTACCGGATACCCTCTCGGCTGGCTTATCCGACTTACCATAAGAGATAGGCTATGATTCATGATTATATAAACCGGCTTATGACTTGGGTGTTACGTTACCATTGTAATAAGGTAACAGCTCATAGTCCATAGTTGGTAAGGTTGAGGAGTCCGACATAGAGTACGATAGGGTCTCTGACTTGTAAACCCACTCTCCGGGACTATATAAGGAGGGTAGGGCGTTCCTTGAGGGGCAGAGCAAATATAGCACAAGCATACGAAACTCACGAGAGCACATATTGAAAGAGATCAAGAGATCAATAAACCACTTGGCGGATCGAATCCCTGAAACAGGAGTAGGGTATTACCTCTCGAAGAGAGGGCGTGTCTAAATTCTTTTTGCTTACTAACCCATCGTGTTTGGTGCTTGACTGCTACCCACAGATTATTATTGCCGAAACCAAGTTTCGATAGTTGGCGCGCCAGGTAGGGGTTGTGCGTCAAGTTTTCTTCTTCATCTCGCTGACAAAGCGTGATGGGATCTACATCAGGCTTCGACGACTTCATCTTCGCCCCTGGGCAGGCGTCTCGTTTTGGCAGCCTCGACTTCATCACCGACAAATTCGGTAAGCTCTCTCTCCTTGACTCAGATTCGGACCAGTCAGGATGGGGAAACCCCTCGGCGCCGTTCGAATTACCGGACGACGCTAAGATCTACCACAACCTTCTGTCTTCTAAGTTGGATTCGATCCACTTGGGAGAATCTTCTTCATCATCTTCATGCTGCGCTGGGCGCGAGGGAAATTGCTGTCATACTCGAACGACTTGGGTCATACTCGTCTACGGACCTCGACGAACACCTCAGCTCCACCGACTTCGACGACCTCTACAACATCTCCACGGACGACATCAACAGCTCCAACTTAGACAAAGATTACTACGATCCGGCGCTCCTCGACGTCCTCATGGCCGAAGTAGCCGAGACCGACTCGGCCATTGCCCGAAGGGTTGCGGAGGAGGAACGAGCCAAGCTTGAGCAAGAGCGCAAGCGCGTGGAGGAGGAGAACAAGCGCAAGGAGGAGGAGCTCAAGAAGAAAGAAGAAGCTGATAAGAAGAAATGAGACCTGAGGGTGACTGGGCGCTCTGCCCGCGAGGCTATATTGCAGACACGAGTCAACAACGCCAACATCTTCTAGACGCCTCAACAAAACACCGTCGCTGCCCTCACCCTCATCGACACCGTCATCGAAGCAGCACCCGCTGCGGTAACACCACTTTTGGACAAGATCAAGACCATCGTCGCAGCTACGGCCAATGGCCCTCCCTCTAGCTCCGCACGGAGACCAACTGAGTCCATCGTCGAAACACCCGAAAGAAGCCGCCTACCACCACTACGATCCAAAGACTACAAGAGGCCTGAGCAGAGCAAGACACCTGTCAAGTCCAAGGACCCTCCCCGCAACGCAGCATGGAAGCATCAAGAACAATCGGCCGACTCTCATGAGAGAGGTCACGGTCGAACACCCGTCCACGATCGGATTCGTCGCAGCTACAACTCCAACTATCAAAGCAGCCCGCGAAAACCCCCGCCGAGTGACTTGCGGGAGGTACTTGACCGACGCTACCGGGAGCGCGATAGGCGCTCTCAAGAAGACCGAAGGAGATCTCCCGACAACTACGATGATGGAGTGCCCGCGTTCACTCGGGACCTGCGTCGAGTGGATTGACCGAGTGGATTCAAGCTCACAGGGATTGACAAGTATGACGGCAAAACCGACCCTGAGTCATGGTTAACCGTTTACACCCTCGCCATCCGCGCAGCAGGAGGAGACAGCAAAGCCATGACAAACTACTTGCCCGTCGCTCTCGCCGACTCAGCCAGGAACTGGCTCATGAGTTTGCCAAGAGGCTCAATCGACTCGTGGAACGAGCTTCGGGACCACTTCATCGCCAATTTCCAGGATACTTTCGAAAGGCCCGTGACCCACTTCGATCTCTACAACGTCATTCAGAAGCCAGACGAGTCGCTGAAGGACTACATCTGGCACTTTTCGAAAAAGCGGAACAAGATCCCTAACATCACCGACGATGTCATTATAGCCGCATTCGAGAAAGGCGTCTGTGACGAGTTGCTGATCGGCAAATTTGAGCGCAAGCCACCGAAGACGGTCAAGCAAATATTCGAGACGGCAAACTCCTACGCCAAATCCGACGATGCAATCAAGGCCTCACGACAAGACAGGCACGACAAGAAGGACGACAAGCCATCCGGAAGCAGCTGGCGTCCTAAGAAGGGCAACGGCAACAACGGCCAAAAAGATCCCAAACGTAAGCCCGAGGATCTGTTCGCCACGACGACGAACTACCAACAACAGCGTCCCTGAGTCACCGCCTACGACAAGATCATGAACGCTCAGTGTACGCATCACCCAAATTACAAGCACGTGGCCAAGGATTGTTTCATTTACAAGCAGTTCGCTGAGCAGTACGCAGCTCAACTACGCCAGAGGCCGACGGATGAAGCCGACATATCGGGAACCAAGAGGAACTACCCGGCTGGCAGCTCAGAGCCCTTCCAAGATCCCATGGGTGAGCTAAACCACATCTTCGGGGGACCGCTGGCGTACGTGTCCAAGAGGAAACAAAAGCTGACCGACAGAGATGTCAATGCGGCACAACCCGAAGTCCCAAACTACCTACGATGGTCGGAGGTGGCTATCACGTTCAACCGCTCGGATCACCCTGATCGAGTGGTTCACCTGGGGCGGTATCCCCTGGTACCAGACCCGGTGGTTCGCAACATCAAGCTCAAGCGCGTCCTCATCGACGGCAGCAGCGCCCTCAACATCCTTTTCGCCAAGACGCTGGACGAGATGTAGATCCCGAGAGCAAAATTGAAGCCAAGTTCAGGCCCCTTCCATGGAGTCATCCCGGGGCTGTCATCTATGCCACTCGGGCATATCACCCTTCCAGTCACCTTCGGAGTTCGGGAGAACTTCCGAACAGAGAACATCACCTTTGAGGTTGCCGACTTCGAAGCGGCTTACCATGCAATCATCGGAAGACCTGCACTCGCCAAGTTCATGGCGGTACCACACTACACTTATCTCATCATGAAGATACCCGGTCCCAATGGAGTTATCACCCTGCGCAGCGACATCAGGCAATCCTTCACCTGCGACAAGGAAAGCTGCGACATGGCCCAAACTCGTGAGAGATTACGCGGCCAACAAGAAATCCGACTGGCTGCATCGACATCTGGAGAAGGCGAGATCCCTACGAAGAAGATAGCCAAGTCAGGAGAAGGCGACACCAAGATGAAGAAAATCCCCCTTGACCCTTCTGATCCTTCTAAAACTGCTGTAATAGGCGCGGTGTTAGATCCCAAATAGGAAAGCGCGCTCGTCACCTTCCTCCAGAATAATAAAGATATTTTTGCTTGGAAACGGTCTGATATGCCGGGTATTCCTAGGGAGGTGATCGAGCACTCATTAAACGTCAAAGATGACGCAAAACCTATAAAACAACGACTCCGCCGCTTCACCCAAGATAAAAAAGATGCCATCAAGGAGGAACTTGCCAAGCTCTTGGCTGCTGGGTTTATCAAACAGGTTTACCATCCCGACTGGTTAGCCAACCTGGTCCTGGTTTGTAAGAAGACAGGACAATGGCGCATGCGCATGGACTACACCGACCTCAACAAATCCTGCCCCAAGGATCCTTTTGGATTGCCCCGTATTGATCAAGTCATCGATTCAACAGCCGGCTACGAGCTTCTGAGCTTCTTGGATTGTTACTCGGGTTACCATCAGATTAGCCTGAAGGAGTCCGACTGCCTAAAGACATCATTCATCACCCCGTTTGGAGCCTATTGCTACATCACGATGCCCTTTGGCCTGAAGAACGCCAGAGCTACCTATCAGCGTATGATCCAGAGATGCCTTCAGACCCAGCTCGGGAGCAACGTGGAAGCCTACGTCGACGATGTCGTCATCAAGACCAAGCAGAAAGAAGACCTGATCGCTGACTTAGAAGAAACCTTCGCAAATATTCGGGCCTTCAGAATGAAGTTGAACCTAGAGAAGTGCACCTTTGGTGTGCCGTCAGGCAAGTTGCTCGGCTTTATGGTGTCTCATCGCAGCATTGAAGCAAATCCAGAGAAAATTAACGCTATCCGGAACATGAAGCCGCCGAGTACCCAGAAGGACATCCAAAATCTCACTGGTTGCATGGCGGCGCTAAGCCGATTTATTTCCAGACTTGGCGAACGAGGTATGCCTTTTTTCAGGTTGTTGAAAAAGATGGACGATTTTTAATGGACCACCGAGGCCCAGAAAGCTTTTGACGACTTCAAGGAGTTCCTCACAACGCCACCCATGTTGGCGTCACCTCACCCTCAAGAACCTCTGTTGCTCTATGTTTCCGCAACTCACCAGGTGGTCAGCACGGTTTTGGTCGTCGAACGCGAGGAGGAAGGACGAGCTCAGAAGGTTCAAAGGCCGATCTACTTTGTCAGCGAGTGCTGGCAGGAGCCAAAACCCGCTACCCTCAGGTACAAAAACTGTTATATGGAGTTCTAATTACTGCTAGGAAGCTGGCCCATTATTTTCAGGGTCACTCGGTTACGGTGGTCATGTCCTTTCCACTCGGCGATGTCATCCATAACCGAGAGGTTACTGGGCGCATTGCGAAGTGGGCTCTGGAGTTGATGGCGTTGGATATTACTTTCAAGCGACGACGTCTATAAAGTCTCAAGTCTTGGCGGATTTTGTGGCCGAGTGGACCGAGCGATAAGAAGATGTACCTAGGGAGGAGCTGCAGTACTGGACCATGCACTTTGATGGACCTAAAAGAGTCACCGGTCTGGGAGCGGGAGTCATGCTGATTTCCCTGACTGGGGAGAGGCTACAGTATGTCCTTCATATTCACTTCCCCGCCTCACATAACGTCTCCGAGTGTGAAGCCTTACTTCATGGCCTACGACTTGCTGTTTCACTCGAGATACGACGGATGGTTGTACGAGGAGATTCCTAGCTGGTGTTCAACCAAGTAATGAAGGATTGGTCCTGCTTGAATGATACCATGGAGGCCTATCGACAAGAAGTTTGCAAACTTGAGGACAAGTTTGATGGACTGGAGTTATCTCATGTCTTGAGACACAACAATGAAGCGGCAGACGAGTTGGCGCAGTTTGGGTCCAAGCGAGAAGCAGCCCCGACTGACGTTTTTGTGGAGCACCTTTATGAGCCGACTGTTGCTAAGAAATCAATCCCCAATGAAGAAGCTACAAACCAGGTTGCCATGCTCGACGCCGACTGGAGGACGCCGTTCATCAAGTTTTTAACTCAGCAAGAGCTGCCGGAAGACCGGGATGATGCGGAGCGAGTCCGACGTCGCAGTCAGGGCTACGTCATGGTCGATTCGGAATTATACAAAAGAAGCCCTTCTGGAGTTTTGATGAGATGCGTCACGCCTGAGGAGGGACGACAATTGTTGCACGATATTCACTCTGGTATATGCGGCAGTCATGCTGCGGCACGCACTCTGGTGGGCAAGGCTTATAGACAAGGTTTTTTCTGGCTCACGGCGATCTCCGACGCCGACAAGGTGGTCCGCATGTGTGAAGGTTGTCAGTTCTTCGCTCAGCAAAGCCATGTTCCAGCCCAAGATCTACAAACAATCCCTTTATCATGGCCTTTCGCCGTATGGGGCTTGGATATGGTTGGTCCTTTCAAAAAGGCTTTGGGAGGATTTACGTATCTATTCGTTGCCATTGACAAGTTTTTCAAGTGGATTGAGGCTAAGCCGGTTGCTACGATAACTGTGGATAAAGCGCGAGATTTTATTCTAAACATTGTGCACCGGTTTGGCGTTCCGAACAGAATTATAACTGATAATGAGACTCAGTTCACTGGAGGCGTATTCAAGGAATTTTGTGAAGACTTCGGTATCAAGATTTGCTACGCATCGGTGGCGCACCCCAGAAGCAACGGACAAGTCGAACGCGCCAATGGTATGGTTCTTCAAGGCATCAAGACCTGAGTGTTTGATAGGTTACGCCCTTATGCTGGAAGATGGGTTCAAGAGTTGCCTTCGGTATTGTGGTCCCTTTTTCTTGGTTTATGGGGTCGAAGCATTGTTGCCGAGTGAGATGGAGTATGAGTCTCTTCGAGTTCGTAGTTTCAATGATGAACGCTATGATCAAGACAGAGTTGATGACTTAACCTGACTGGAAGAGGCTTGTGAGGCCGCATTGGTTGAGTCGGCAAGATATCTTCAAGGACTTTGGTGTTATCATAATCGCAATGTTTGGTCATGAGCTTTTATTGTTGGCGACATGGTTCTACGAAAGATTCAAACTACAAAAGATAGACACAAGTTATCTCCGTTATGGGAAGGCCCTTACATAATCGCTGAGGTCACTCGGCCAGGAGCTTATCGCTTGAAGCGTGAAGATGGAACCATGGTTGAGAATTCTTGGAATATTGAGCACCTTCGTCGATATTATACTTAGACTTATTGTATCATGCTCTTCTCGACTGCCGACTTCAAGTAAGATGACTTCTTGAGTTGTCAGTCGGGGGCTACACATATCAATAAAATATGATGTTCTTTTTATCAGTAATGACTTGTTCATACTTAGTTTATCATTGTTTCTTGTTCTGGTTTGAGTTCAGCAGATAAGGACTGAAAATTTTTTGGATGGCTTAATCAAGTCTAGGCTTGGTGACAGTCGGACAAAAATTTTTAAGAAATTAAATGCGAAGACTCAGATTAGGGCATGAGCATAAATAAATTAAGAGATTACAAGTCATGTTTCAACAATGTTTACATCAGCTAATCTACCCTTGGAATTTTTCTACCACGTCAGCAGCAATCTTTTTGGCCGTCTCTTGTGCTTCATTAATCAGCTCTAAGGCCTGCTCATCGGTGGTACCATCAGCGAAGCCTTCTCCTATGGAGTTTATGTCTACTCGAGGATAGAGCCACTTTGTCATGGCCAAGATTTGACTAGCACTCATAACAGCAGTATCCGTAATATTTTCTATATACTTCTTCGGTGCTGTCTTGAGCTTATCAAAGACTTCAACCATGTCTAAAGAGCTTGTCCCGAGGCCGTTCTCGTAAAGCGCCGACAGTATTGGCGTGGCTGTGTTGGCGATGTCATCTCTAACTCTTTCGGCCCTCCGGACTTTTTCGGCGAAGACGTCGAATTGAGCTTGGAATTTTACTCTATTAGCTACAAGTTTGATATGATTCAGATTGCATGAATAACCAAGATCAGATCGAGGAGTACAAGCATCGGGGGTTACCTTCAATTTCTTCCAAGGCCTTGTTCTTGTCAGACTCAAGCTTGGCATTGTCAGTTCCAGCCTTCTTCAATTGAGTCTTGAGGGAGTCGATCTCAGATACATTGGCTACAGCATGAAGATTTGGAATTATCAGAATCAAACAGATTATACACGAGCAAGAGAGGTAAAGTTCTCTTACCTCCGATTGAACCACGAAGTTCTAGGTTCATATCTCGAAGCTTGTTGATTTCCTCCCTCAAGAAGATCTCTCGAGTTGTTGCTTCTTCTCTGGCATTCTTGAGATCTTGTTGGATTGTGGAGATTATGGGTACCGGATACCCTCACGGCTAGCTTATCCGACTTACCATAGGGGATAGGTCATGACTCATGATTATGTAAACCGGCTTATGACTTGGGTGTTACGTTACCATTGTAATAAGGTAACGTCCCATAGTCCATAGTTGGTAAGGTTGAGGAGTCCGACATAGAGTATGATAGGGTTTCCGACTTATAAACCTACCCTCCAGGACTATATAAGGAGGGTAGGGCGTCTCTTGAGGGGCATAAGAACACAAAAACTCACGAGAGTACATATTGAAAGAGATCAATAAATCAATAAACACTCGGTGGATCAAATCCCCGAAACAGGAGTAGGGTATTACCTCTCGTTAGAGAGGGCCTGAACCTGTCTAAACCTCTTTGCATACTAACCCATCGTGTTTGGCGCTTGACTGCTACCCCCAGTTTCTTATTGCCGAAACCAAGTTTCGACAGCTAGCGTGCCAGGTAGGGGTCGTCGTCAAGATTTCTTCTTCATCTCGCCGACAAGCGCGATGGGATCTTCATCAGGCATCGACGACTTCGCCTTCGCCCCTGGGCAGGCGTTTCGCTTCGGCAGCCTCGACTTCGTCACCGACAAATTCGGCAAGCTCTCTCTCCTTGACTCAGATTCGAACCAGTCGGGAGGGGGAAACCTCACAGCGCCGTTCGGGTAACCGGACGACGCTAAGATCTACCACAATCTTCTGTCTTCCGAGTTGGAATCGATCCAATTGGAAGAACCATGATCATCATGCTGCGATCCGGGTTCAAGGGAAATTGCCGTCATGATTCAACCGCTCGGGTCGTGCTCATCTACCGAGATCGCTGATTACCTCAGCTCTTCCGGCATCGACGACCTCTATGACATCCCCACGGATGAATTCAACGACTCCGACTTCGACAAGGACTACGATCCGATGTTCTTCAACATCCTTATGGCTGAAGTAGCCGAGAATGACTTGGCTATGGCCCGGAGGGTTGCAGAAGAGGAACGAGCCAAGCTTGAGCAACAGCGCAAGCATATGGAGGAGGAGAACAAGCACAAGGAGGAGGAGCTCAAACGGAAAGAAGAAGCTGACAAGAGGAAACGAGACCTGAGGGGGACTGGGCGCACTGCCCACGAGGCCATACTCCAGACACGAGTCGACAACGCCAACATCTTCCTCACGCCGCAACAGAATGCGGTCGCCGCCCTCACCCTCATCGACACCGTCATCGAAGCGGCACCCCCTGCGGTAACACCACTTCTAGACAAGATAAAGACTATCGTCGCAGCCACAGCCAACGGTGCTCCCACGAGCTCCGCACGGAGAGCTACCGAGTCCATCGCCGAGACACCCGAGGACAGCCGCCTACCGCCGATGCGATCCAAAGACTATCGGAGACCTGAGTGGAGCAAGAGACCCGAGCAGAGCAAGACACCCGCCAAGTCCAAAGACCCTCGCCATTACGCAACATGGAAGCATCAAGAACAATCGATCGACTCTCATGAGAGAGGTCACGGTCGGCCACCCGTCCACAATCGGATTCGTCATAACTCCAACTACCAAAGCAGCTCGCGGAGACCCCTGCCGAGTGACTTGATGGAGGAATTTGACCGGTGTCATCATAAGCGCAACAGACCCTATTATGAAGACCAAAGGGGATTACCTGACAACTACGACGATGGAGTGCCCGTGTTCACCCGAGACCTGCGTCAAGTGGATTGGCCGAGTGGTTTCAAACCCACAGGGATCGACAAGTATGACGGCAAAACCGACCCCGAGTCGTGGTTGACCGTTTACACCCTCGCCATTCGCACAGCAGGAGGAGACAGCAAGGCCATGGCGAACTACCTGCCCGTTGATCTCACCGATTCAGCCAGGAACTGGCTCACAAGCTTACCAAGAGGTTCGATCGATTCATGGAGTGAGCTTCGGGACCACTTCATCGCCAATTTTCAGGGCACTTATGAAAGGCCCGGGACCCACTTCGATCTCTACAACGTGATTCAAAAGCCCGACGAGTCATTGAAGGACTACATTTGGTATTTCTCGGAGAAGAGAAACAAGATCCCCGACATCACCGACGATGTCATCATAGCCGCATTCCAGAAAGGCATCCGCGACGAGTTGCTGATCGGCAAATTCGGACGTAAGCCTCCGAGGACGGTCAAGAAGATGTTCGAAACAGCCAACTCCTACGCCAAATCAAACGATGCAATTAAAGCCTCGTGGCAAGACAAGCATAACAATTAAAGCCCACCGTGGGGCCCCACCTTTGCCGTCACCGGTAAAAATACCAAAAAGCTAAGTCATCATTAATTTTCTTCTTTATATGATATTTTCTTTTTTCTCTGCCTCAGTGCATCAACTGGTCCTTCGTTGAACAGTGAGTCGGGGGCTACAGATGTTATATCATATTTTTGCAATAATTTTTATAATGTTTATCTCGATTGCTTGCGAAATAATCCGAGTAAAAAAGTGCCGATCGAGTTATGAAACTCTATTTTCCTATGCTTTCCGTTTGGTTTGTCGATGGATAGTTGCCCTTGGGCCGAATCCTAGCACCCGGGGGCTCGTTGGATGGAGTGTATAACGCAAGGTGCTAAGTATTACTCGGAAGAAATCAAAAGCATAGAGATAAGATAATTTGTTTTCTGCTCTAAACAATTATGAAAGTACCCGAGTAGTAAATTCCGATATGTGAAACTTTGTTCCATTAATGACGAACTCATATTAATGACTAATCGGGTAGAGTGTTTAGACGTGAGGAGTCATCTACCCGGGGAAATCAAAATCGACAAGAGGAGAAATACATATTTATAAATATTTTAAAATGCTTGAATTTTCCTCAAGTACCATATTTGCATCAGATACTACTTATCCTACGTGTTTATACTGCAGGATCGATCAATTATACATCATCGTCGGCTTGCCTTTGCCGCCGCCGACTGGTGTCTCCGCCTACACGGTTGATTGGTGACATCACCATTGTTGGGCGTCTACGACTTCATCGTCGGCCTGCCTTCGCCGCCGTTGACTGTTGTCTCCGCCTACACGGTTGATTGGTGAAATCACCGTCGTTTGGCGTTTACGACTTCATCGTCGGCTTGCCTTCGCCGCCGCCGACTAGTGTTTCCGCCTACACGGTTGATTGGTGACATCACCGTTGTTGGGCGTCTACGACCTCATCATCGGCCTGCCTTCGTCACCGCCAAGTGGTGTTTCCGCCTACACGGTTGATTGGTGACATCACCGTTGTTGGGCGTCTACGACTTCATCGTCGGCCTAACTTCGCCGCCGCCGACTGGTGTTTCCGCCTACACGGTTGATTGGTGTCATCATCGTAGTTGGGCGTCTACGACCTCATCATCGGCATTCCTTCGTCGCTGCTGACTGGTGTTTCCGCCTACACGGTTGATTGGTGACATCACCGTTGTTGGGCGTCTATGACTTCATTGTCGGCCTACCTTCGCCGCCGCCGACTGGTGTTTCCGCCTACACGGTTGGTTGGACACACCACCGTTGTTGGGCGTCTACGACTTCATCGTCGGCCTGCTTTCGTCGCCGCCGACTGGTGTTTCCGCCTACACGGTTGATTGGTGACATCACCGTTGTTTGGCGTCTACGATTTCATCGTCGGCCTGCCTTCGTCGCCGCCGACTGGTGTTTCCGCCTACACGGTTGATTGGTGACATCACCGTTGTTGGGCGTCTACGTTTTCATTAGCTTCGTCACTTCACCAACTATGACGTCTCCAAGAGCCTCAACATGACATCCTCAATGCGCATCTTCACTCAAGCAATGGCTACTCAATGACAAGCTATAGCTCTTGACTCTATAATCAGTTGTTTTCCAACTAAGCATAGAGTCGGGGGCTACACAAATACAAGACTCAAAATCTTCGCTCCAGAGCAAGTTTTCTACTTCAGCGACTCCAACATTTTCACCGATAACTTTGGCTCTTAGTTGATGCCACACACATGCTAGCGTCAAGGAAACTACTTGGGCTTCGATATCTTCTCAACAGTTTGATTGATTATTATCATCGGCACCTTCGTCATCGGCATTATCTTCATCTTCAATCAACTACTGTCAACCAAGTTCTTTGCTTCAGGAGTTTGGGCTTCGTCTACACTATAATTTGACCGGGACACCAACGCCGCCATCTTCATCGACATCTTGTCAAGTCTCTTCGGCATTACCTATTCTACTACTGTTGACGGACAACTTTGTCTCTACAACTGGTTGTTTTTTCTGCTACGGATCATCATCACCACCGGTTGCGTCTGTCACAGTTGGTTGGCCTATTACGCCGCAACTGATTAGTATTTTTGTCTTCATCGTTCGGCTATCTCCGTCGTTGCCGACTGGTGGTCTCGTCATCATTGCTGGCCTACGTCGTCGTTGCGGATGTGCGTCTTCATCTTCAACACCGACTTGCCTTGGTCGCTAATGACTGTCGTCATTACTGCTGGTCACGTTTATCACCGCCGATTATTTTCTTCGTCTCCATGGTTGGTGGATTTCGCCATCACTGTTGATGGGCAACTGTGTCTCCACCACCGACATCTTCGTTACCTTTGATGGGCAATTTTATCTTCACATTGGTGATCTTGCTTCCATGCCGATTGCATCAGTTGTCACCAATGGATAACCTCGACTACGACAGGAGGACGAGCAACATGCTCAGGGGCTTACTAGCTCTAGCTCGAGGATCATACCTTCAATTTGGACTTATTCTGGATATATGCAACATGAATTCATGGCCGTGAGCTTATCTCCTATATTCATGGTCTGGATCAATCATTATTTTCCACAAGGGTCACAAGATGAGTTCTTGCGTCAGTCGGGATTCAATTATCACATCTATTTTGGTGCATCCCATGAGGGATAACCATTCGGATCGAAAGATGAAGCAGCGGGGAAGACGCCGGCGCTTTAGAAATTTTAGGGTATCAGTACGTTTTCTTGTGTTTGGGCCGAGACCCATGAGAAGCTTACGGCCTATATTACAGGTGTGGCTTGACACGCGTCTCTAGGGACTTAAGCAAATTTGCTCTGGCAATATGCACGTGTCTTATTGCCCAATGCCTTTAAAATCCTTTCATACCACAGTTACACAACTTGTTGAGTGTTGGTACGATGTAACTTGGAAGATGACAAACAGTAAAGTTTTTTATAACTGTCATGGTAACTTTTTTATAGGTTGCAGGAGCTGTTTGTTTTCTGCAAAGCATTTGATTTTATGATTATGTCAATGCTTTCTTTGCCACCTTGGTGTGCTCTTTTTGATTAAGACCGATATTATGGTTGGAGCTATTTAATATTTTGGTCATATTTTTCAGATGACTGATGAATTATTAACTCAGATTTTCTACCCATGAGGGTTGGCTGAGTTGTTTGTTCTGAGATGACTCGGGCAAAATGACTCGGATAAGCATGAGCTTGCCGAGTACTCGGAATTCATTATACACTATGCCTTGATTATGAGGTTATGTGCTATATGATTTTTTATGATTGCTTTTGGCTTAGGCTAGGCATTTATTTAACTCAGGAGAGTATGATTATTATAGTTCTTGACTATATGTTTAGTTTGTTTAACTAAACACATAGTCGGGGGCTACACCTAATTAGGTGCATCAGTCGATGCACCTAAATATCTATTCTTAAGAAATTTTTGAGATGTTTTCAGCCCTTCACAGCCTTTCTATTGGATGATAAAGCACTCGGGAGACTCAGGCAGAGATGATGGAAGCACTCGGCGATAGAAGCACTCGGCTAAGGAGTCTCTCGGCTGTGTGTTATTCTGGTACGAGGCAAGATTATCTTGTCGACCGTGAAGGTCTTGTGGGCTACTATGGAGATTATGGGTACCAGATACCCTCACGACTAGCTTATCCGACTTACCATAGGGGATAGGTTATGACTCATGATTATGTAAACCGGCTTATGACTTGGGTGTTACGTTACCATTGTAATAAGGTAACGGCCCATAGTCCATAGTTGGTAAGGTTGAGGAGTTCGACATAGAGTATGATAGGGTCTCCGACTTATAAACCTACCCTCCGGGACTATATAAGGAGGGTAGGGCGTCCCTTGAGGGGCATAAGAACACAAAAACTCACGAGAGTACATATTGAAAGAGATCAAGAGATCAATAAATCACTCGGCGGATCAAATCCCCGAAACAGGAGTAGGGTATTACCTCTCGTTAGAGAGGGCCTGAACCTATCTAAACCTCTTTGCATACTAACCCATCGTGTTTGGCGCTTGACTGCTACCCCTAGTTTCTTATTGCCGAAACCAAGTTTCAACATGGATATTCTCCAGAGAGTTCACATGAGGTACTAGCTTTTCGAGGGTGTCCGACTTGGCCATTGAGCGGCAATGTATTCTCTGGATTACGAAGATAGAGTCAGTCCATTACACAAAGTTATATGGTCAAGATACGAGAAGATTCATACATACATTCAATAGACGAGACACTTCAGTAAGGCTGGCAACGAGCATGTCGCGTTCTTCAGCCTCTTTCTGTTTGTTCAAGACGATGCCTTGCCTCTTGCCTTCAGCATCTCGCCATTCAATCTTTATTGGAGGAACTGAGTCTTCTGAAGACTTCAGTCGGACAATCCCCTTCTCTTCGGTTGCTTGCTCTAATGATAACAGATGAGAAGGATGTCGGAAAGTATATTCAAGACAAGAGTCTGAACACTATTTGAAGCTTACCTGTCGTTGGAGCTGGGTCTCGACTGGTGTTTCTTGATCACATGAGCCCTGTGTGTCTTCATCCGGCTGGTTTCCAGTCGGGACTTCCTGACTGGCAGTCGGGGGCTCTTCCACAGGGGTGTCCTCACTCGGGAGAGGGTCCTGAGACCCTTGTTCTGCAGATTTTGGTTCTTCAGGCACCGCAGATTGACTTGTTTTTTCTGTCTGCCCGGTGGGATCTATATCCTAAGGTTTTCTGCAAGAGAAGATGAAGATATTGAAGACAAGCATATTTTCGACGGAAAGATAAACTTGAATAAGCAAGAAGATACCTGTTGGACTTCCTGATCTTTGGAGCAGACCGTGTGGATGGCCTCGGAGAAGTTATGTTCGTTTTTGGAATCTGAATTTCTTTAGTATCTTCATCCGAGTCATCTACGACCAGCCTTCTCTTGCTGGCTCGTTTGCTAGTTTCCTCCTTGGCAGCGGCTCTCTTGTTTTTGGTCTGTGGTTTGATTTTTGGGCCGCCTGCTGGTTTCTTGGTAGTTGGCTGAGCAGGAGCATCTTCGTGGAAGACTTTATACGACATGGACATGATCAGAGCGTTTGCCTGCAAGCAGTACTCTTGAGACATATTGAAGAATAGAAGCAAAGAAAAGAATGATACGAGTTGCAGAGTCTACTTACCGAAGGAGGTGGTCAAAGAAGACTGAAAGGAGCAACCAGGAGCTTATGGCTATACTCCGCTGCAATTCCAGATGAGAAGATCTTGTACATGCGAGCGCACAAGACCTGGAAGTTTAAGGACTCACTGTCCTCCCGGTTGGGATCACTCTGGTCCTCATACTCGAAGGCTGGCTTAGATCTTTCCTTGATAGGAGCCAGTCGGCACTTTATGAAATACCGAGTGATCTGCTCTCCTTGGAGGCCTTTGTTCTTCAGCTCAAGGATTTTGGCCAATAGGTTGTTCGCTTCTATCCAATCCTGGTTTTCTGACATGGTGTTCTAGTTGGCTCGTTGGATAGGTGGGTGGCCGATGAAGTTGGGCAAACTGGTGCTGGGTTCGAGATGTAGAACCAATTTGCATGCCAACCCTTATTGGAGGATTTCAAAGGAAGAGGGAAGTAATCTTTGCGGAGAGTTCCATGAAGTTGAAAACCAGCACCACCCACAACACAGGGGTTGTCTTTGTTTGGGTGTGCCTTGAGAGAGAACATGCGACGGAAAAGATTGAAATGCGGGTGGATACCTTAGAAGGCCTCGCATACATGGATGAAGATGGAGATATGCAGCATGGAATTTGGGTTCAGATGGTAGAGTTGAAGACCGTAATATTCCAAGATGCCGCGGAAGAAGTTGCAAGTTGGAAGACCGAACCCACAGTAAAAGAAGTGGGTGAAGACAACGATCTCACCGGTGTTTGGGGTCGGGAATTCTTCGCCGAACGCCGACGCCAATCGATGATCTCCTTGGCCGGAAGAACTCCGTCCTTCACCATCTCTCGCAGGGTCGATTCCTTCACGTTAGAGGTAGCCCATTGGTCAAAGGGGATTTCTCTCTCCTCAGCCATGGATGCAGATTGGGGAAGATGAATCTGGCGCTAGGAGTGGGGGTTTTTTGAGGGGAATGCTGGGAGTTGGTTGCGCGCGGGGAATCCTGATGGGGCTTGAGCTTCCGGAGGGATGGATCTGGATGCGGACGAGTTCTAGGTTTCTACGAAGAGCCTGTGAACAGGAACGCGGAAGGGGAAGTTTTCGCAAGATGAAGCGGCGGGGAAGATAACAGCGCTTTAGAAATATTAGGGTACCGCTAGGTTTTCACGTAATTGGGTTGAGACCAATGAGAAGCTTACGGCCCATATTATAGGTGTGGCTTGACACGTGTCTTTAGGGACTTAAGCAGATTTGCTCTGGCAATATGCGCGTGTCTCATTGCCCTATACCTTAAAATCCTTTCATACAGTAGTTACACAACTTGTTGAAGGTTGGTACGATGCAACTTGGAAGGTGACAAATAGTGAAAGTTTTTTAAAACTGTCCTGGAAACTTTTTTATAGGTTGTAGGAGCTGTTTGGTTTTTTACAAAGTATTTGATTTTATATTATATCAATGCTTTTCTGCCACCTTGGTGTGCTTTTTTAAATAAGACCGATATTATGGTTGGAGCTATTTAATATTTTGGTTGTATTTTTCAAATGACTGATGAATTTATTTTGAGTTTATTAACTCAGATTTTCTATCCACGAAGGTTGACTGAGTTGTTTATTCCAAGATGACTCAGACAAAATGACTCGGATAAGCATGAGCTTGCCGCATACTCGGATTCATTATACACTATGCCTTGATTATAAGGTTATGTGTTATTTTTTATGATTGCTTTTAGCTTAGGCTATGCATTTATTTAACTCAAGAGAGTCTGACTATTATAGTTCTTGACTATATGCTTAGTTTGATAAACTAAACACATAGTCGGGGGCTACACCTAATTAGGTGCATCAGTCGATGCACCTAAATATCTATTTTTGATAATTCTTGAGATATATATAGCCCTTCACAGTTGTCGGTGACATGGGACCGGGGGTATCGAGACCAAAGGGAAGGGCGGCCACAGGGATCCACGTGGCCCGTTCCCCCGGAGGGGTCGGGCCCGAGGGTGACGTGGCGGCTGCCCTCCCGGTTTCCCCCTGGGGTCGGGCCGCTCCCGTTTCTGCCCCAAGGCCTGGGGCGCTCCGACCCCCTGTGGCTTTGGTGCCACGTGCGCAGGTTAGGTGAGCATGGCGGAGCTCACCTAACCACATTTATGGCGGTTCAGACAGGCGCACCACGCCGCATTTAATGCGGTATGGCGCGCCTGCATCCGGTCCGTGACCGGTCGCAGACCGGTCAGATCGTGGGTTAGGTGGAGCCAGGACGCTTGTGTGTCGCGCGGGCGCCAGGCGGCCTGTTGCACGCCTCGCCCCGTCCCGTCGGAATGATGAGAGCCCTCTGTCTCTCGTCTCTCAGCTGGAGTTGGTATGCCAACTCCCGGAGTTGGTATGCCAGCTCCGGTCAGATGCTTTCCCGATTCCGGTGCAGGCGAGACGCAGAAGTCGCTCGCCATTTAATGAAGGTTGAAACGGGCGTCCCCTGGATGGGTCGGCTGACTGAGCGAAGGCGTGCTGCGACGTCTGTCAGAGGCTGCTTCCGACGGTAGGATAACCCTAAATGTAAAAGAATGTCTTTTTTCTTAGGCAGCTCATGGCCCATGTGGTAGCCCCTTGCCATATAAAAGGAGGCCCAGGCCTAGGAGAGAAGGGAGACTCTCTCTGGATTCCATCATACTCTTAGATCTAACAGAACACAGGAGTAGGGTATTACGCTCCTCAGCGGCTTGAACCTGCCTCAATCGCCTGCGTTCACGTGTTTTTCTCGCTGGGATCCCACAGATCAGGGGCGAAGAATTTCACCTTGCGCCCCCGACCGAACCGGCAAAGGGGGGCCTGCGCGGTCTCCCGGTGAGGAGCTTCACGCTCCGTCAACAGCCTTCTTATTAGAGGATGGAGCACATGGGAGACTCAGGCAGAGATGATGAAAGCACTCGGCTAAGGAAGCACTCGGCTAAGGAGGCACTCGGCTATGTGTTATTCTGGTTCGAGGCGGAGTTATCTCATCGACTGTTAAGGTCTCAAGGGCTACTGTGCAGATTATGGGTACCGGATACCCTCACGGCTGGCTTATCCGACTTACCATAGGGGATAGGCTATGATTCATGATTATGTAAAGCGGCTTATGACTTGGGTGTTACGTTACCATTGTAATAAGGTAACGGCTCATAGTCCATAGTTGGTAAGGTTGAGGAGTCCGACATTGAGTATGATAGGGTCTCTGACTTGTAAACCCACCCTTCGGGACTATATAAGGAGGGTAGGGCGTCCCTTGTGAGGCAGAGCAAATATAGCACAAGCATACGAAACTCACGAGAGCACATATTGAAAAAGATCAAGAGATCAATAAACCACTCGGCGGATCGAATCTCCGAAATAGGAGTAGGGTATTACCTCTCGAAGAGAGGGCCTGAACCTGTCTAAATTCTTTTTGCATACTAACCCATCGTGTTTGGCGCTTGACTGTTACCCCCAGATTATTATTGCCGAAACCAAGTTTCGACATTATGATACTGAAGTCTCCTCCCATAAGAATAGGTATAGATTCTTTAATACATGAATTAACAAGATCTACTATGAAAGCTTCCTTATACTCTTCTTGTGCTACCCCATACACTGGCACAACGCACCATTGGAAACCATCTACCTTATTTTGCACATGGAATATTACATAGAAATCTCCCTCGTCTATACTTGCAACCTCAAAGAATTCCAAATTAACACCCAAAAGAATACCTCCCGATCTTGTCACGCCTGGAATTTCTATCCAAAATTCCAAATGGTTACATGTGTGTAAACCCTCGTTCAGGAATCAACCGAGGCACACAATAACAAATTGATGAAAGAGTGCAATTATTCATGTACTTAATAAACGAATATAAAGTCATTACAGAGGTAGATAGCTCCTCTCCATCAATAAAATTCTAAGCAGCGGAAAAGAAGAAACTAGCGTAGGCGACTCCACTCCACAAGTAGCTTGACCAGGACCCAGCCTAATCCTCCATAGCAACACCTTCATTGAAGTACTCCTCCTCTGATGAATTATTGCAAGGTGAGTACATAGAATACTTAACTAGCCACACAACAAATATGCAAGTGCACAGGATAACACAAAGGATTGCATAATACAGGCTCATTTGCATAAATAGCATTTAATAAACTTTTCAAAATTTACAAAATAGTAAAGTACTTAATTAAATAGTATTAATAAACACTACACAACATACCCGTTGTGTAGGCCCAACCATATATGAACAACCATGCCCGGTTGTACAGACCTTATCTCCAAACCAGGAATTAGCCATTCCAAACCAGGAGCTAAACATGTTATCACCGTTTATTATTATTTAAGAATAAGTGAGACTAATCACGAAAAACGTTGTTGGGCCCGCCCATAACTGCGGGCATGGCTATTCGAATAGTATTACTCTGGCCAGCGGTGTACAAATTTACCCACAAGACACAGTGATATGAATTGGGGTCCCGATCTTCACGACGTAGGATCACAACCTTGATAACTAGCTGTAGAACAGCCGGATAACTTGTTGCAAGCAGCGATAACTAGTGCAACCTGACAAATAAAACTCAAAACCAACCACCGTCTTTAACCGGCAACCTGAATCGAGGCTTGACCCAACCACACTCTCGAAGAACCAACCAACACAGCCTACAATCAATCAAGGAGAACCTTGAAGGGAGTAGGAGCACCAATTGGGAGCGGATGAAGCCGCCGCTTCTGTAATCCCGCGAAGGAAATCACAAGAGCAAAGGGGTAGAGATCACTCTCTGGTGGTTTGTTAGCACATAGCTGAACAAAGGGGTTCTGTATTTCAATTATCAGAAGTCCTCATTTGCAATGCAGCAATGGGGTATTTATACAAGGAGTAGCACCTTGAGATAGGTGTAAACACAAAAAGAAAAAGAATTGATAGACTATGTGAAAGGGTCTCCACGAAATCAGCTCCTGAGTAGTTCCCGCGTGGCTGTTGGACTTCTGCGCAGTCTTCAGTGTTTTGGCAATAACTCCACCTTGGAAAGTCTAAATGACGTGTGGCTAGTTGTGTTGGAAAGTTAACTTGATAGGCTTTCAGACCATGTGCAGCATGCATCACGAAATCTTGTAGATTGGTACAGTTTTACACGAGAACTTGAGCTTCAGGCTGACTGTCGACCAGCTGACCAGTCTTCACTAAAACTGGTCAGCCATCATGATGGTAGTTCAAAACTGGTCGGCACTTCTGGCATTAGAAACTAGATTTCATAAGCTTTCCAGAATGTGCTCATTCACCTTCATAGCATTTGGGAATCAAAAACTATGAATGTTTCTTTCAGATGGTTCTGCTAGATTGGACTGGTTTGAAGCTGGTTCTTCTCTGTAGTCCATTCTTGGCTTGTACTTGTTATTCTCCTTAGTGAACCTGAGCAATAGCAAAGTACATGACTTAGGTAATATATAATTCTCATTAACATTAAAATGAATTTCACAAAGTAGCGCGTGCACCTCTTGTTGTAGCTTTTTTGCTCGATTACGTGTAATTGGTCCATCAAAGACTTGAGCCGGTGTCGATGTAGGTGAGGCTTGAGTTGGTGTAGCTTGAATTAAAGGTTGTGACATGTTGCTTGGTGGCAGGGTCATATCATCCTCCCCCTCTTGAAAAGGAGTCGTCCTCGACTCTGAATGGTCTTCTCTTGTAAATGGTGTTAGATCAGCAACATTGAAGGTTGTACTCACACCATAGCTTGCTGGAAGGTCGATCTTGTATGCATTATCATTGATCTTCTCAAGCACACGAAATGGACCATCCCCTCGTGGCATCAATTTGGATTTGTGCTGAAGAGGAAAGCGATCCTTGCGCATGTGTATCCACACCAAATCCCCTGGTTCAAATAATACTTTCTTCCTATGTTGGTTCATACTTGCAGCCTTGCGTCCCGCCTTGAGTTCAATTGCTTCCTTGGTCTTCTCATGTATCTTCTTTATGTATGCAGCCCGCTTGGAGGCGTCCATGTTGGCTCTCTCCTGCAATGGAAGGGGCAACAAATCTACTTATTCCTCAACAGTTTGATGGATTATTATCATTGATGTTACCATCGGCACCATTACTTATTCCTCCATGGATCTCCTGCTGCGGATCATCATCAGCACCGGTTGCATCACTCCATGGTTAGTGGATTTCGCCATCGCTGTTGATGGGCAACTATCCCAATTAGTGGATTTCACATTGGTGGTCTCGCTTCCGTGCCGACTGCATCAGTTGCTACCAATGGATAACTTCGACTGCGACAGAAGGATAAGTGACATGCTCGAGGGCTTACTATCTCTAGCACCAGGATCATACCTTCAATCTTCAATATTGGGCTTATTATGGATTTATGCAACATAAATACATGGCCGCGAGCTTATCTCCTATATTCATGGTCTGGATCAATCATTATTTTCCACAAGGGTCACAAGATGAGTTCTAGTGTCAGTCGGGATTCAATTATCAAATCTATTTTGACGCATCCCATGAGGGATAACCTTTTCAGATCAGAAGATGAAGCGGCGGGGAAGACTCCGGCGCTTCAGAGATTTTAGGGTATCGGTAAGCTTTCTCATGATTAGGTCGAGACCCATGGGAAACTTACGGCCCATATTACAGGTGAGGCTTGACACGTGTCTCTAGGGACTTAAGCAGATTTGCTCTGGCAATATGCGTGTGTCTTACTGCCCAATACCTTTGAAATCCTTTCATATAGCAGTTACACAACTTGTTGAAGGTTGATACGATGCAACTTGGAAGGTGACAAACAGTAAAGTTTTTTATAACTGTCCTGGTAACTTTTTTATAGGTTGCAAGAGCTGTTTGGTTTTTACAAAGCATTTGATTTTTTATTTATCAATGCTGATTTGCCACCTTGGTGTGCTCTTTTTATCAAGACCAATATTATGGCAAGAGCTATTTAAAATTTTGGTCATATTTTTCAGATGACTGATAAATTTATTAACTCATATTTTCTATTCATGAGAATTGATTGAGCTGTATGTTCCGGGACGACTCGGGCACAACGACTCGGATAAGCATGAGCTTGCCGAGTGCTCGAATTTTTTACCCCTGAGGGTCGGCTGAGTATTTTGTTCTGAGATGACTCGGGTAAATTGACTCGGATAAGCATGAGCTTGCCGAGTGTTTGGATTCATTATACACTATGCCTTGATTATAAGGTTATGTGTTATATGATCTTTTATGATTGCTTTTGGCTTAGGCTAGGCATTTATTTAACTCAGGAGAGTATGATTATTATAGTTCTTGACTATATGCTTAGTTTGTTTAACTAAACACATAGTCGGGGGCTACACCTAATTAGGTGCATCAGTCGATGCACCTAAATATTTATTCTTAAGAAATTTCTGAGATGTTTTCAGCCCTTCACAGCCTTTCTATTGGATGATAAAGCACTCGGGAGACTCAGGCAGAGATGATGGAAGCACTCGGCGATAGAAGCACTTGGCTAAGGAGTCATTCGGCTATGTGTTATTCTGGTTCGAGGCAAAGTTATCTTGTCGACTATGAAGGTCTCGGGGGCTACTGTGGAAATTATGGGTACCGGATACCCACTCGGCTAGCTTATCTGACTTACCATAGGGGATAGGTTATGTCTCATGATTATGTAAACCGGCTATGACTTGGGTATTACATTACCATTGAGATAAGGTAATGACTCATAGTCCAAAGTTGGTAAGATAGAGGAGTCCGACTTAGAATATGAGTGGATCTCCGACTTGTAAACCCCCCTCCGAGACTATATAAGGAGGGTAGGGGTGTCCCTTGAGGGATAGGTGGATAGACAGAGACACAAGTACACGAGTACACAAACCCTCGAAATCAAGAGATCAAGAGATCAATAAAATCACTCGGCGGATCGAATCCCCGAAACAGGAGTAGGGTATTACCTCTCATTAGAGAGGGCCTGAACCTGTCTAAACCTTTGTCCCGACTAACCCATTGTGTTTGGCACTTGACTGCTACCCCCAAATTCTATTGCCGAAACCAAGTTTCGACATCACTTAGACCTCTGCTATTCCAAAATATTGCTTTCATGACATACATTTCTTATTTTTCAATACCACTTTCACTTTTCCTCCTTGTTTCTTTTCAAGAATGACTTCGACTTATAGACGTTGAAACCCCTTTTTGAAGTCACAACTTAGGTGATCGGGTTCTTCGTCCATAACTTTGTCCATCAAGCCACCACATAAGTGACCAAGGACTAGGTTAGCCACTATCTCATCCTCATCTGACTCTAGTTCTCCCTCCAAGCTTCCATCTAAATCAGCTCTAGGTGCAACATAATTTCTAAGTGGAGTCTCTTCACATTTTTCAAGCAAACTGTAGGATCGAATACAAGAACCAAGCCAACCACAGGGAAGGGGGGTAAATGGTTGGAACACAAAAAACTAAAAGTTGTTAGTGGAATTAAAAGTTAACCCCGTAGTCTGTGAGATCTGGTCTGACCGCCTGTACACACTGGTCTGACCACACCCTTGCCGCCGGTTTGACCGGTGTTGTCCGGCCAGTCTGACCGCCGCCTCCCTATCTGTTCCTGCTGGTCACTGCCAGTTTGACTGATTGGTTGCGGCCGGTTAGACCATCGTGATCCTGCCGGTTAGACCACTCCTTTGCCTCCAGTCAAACCGTCGGGATCCAAAAAACACATATCGACGAAACTATTGAAAGTAGGTCAACTTTGTTTCATCAATATATTTTCACAAACTGCATCTAAAGCACTCCTCTCTTAACTCACGAATTAGGATTGCAACCTCGAAGCAAACCCTAACTTTTCTCTCCCAAAAAGTCGATGTCTTCTAGTCTCAACCCCTCTTCTATTTATACCCACAATGCGGTTGCCCCTAGCCACGAACCCAACTAGAACTAGGACTCCTAATAAGATAGGAAACCTATCAAACCAGGGAAACAACATCCCCATACAACTCCACACTCCAATCTTCCCAAACTTGCCCTCCAATCCAAATTTGACTCTTCTTTTCATACGGACACAACACCACGTGCATGATATCCTTGACCGTCTGGACCTCAACTTCTCCCAAGCGTAGTTGCGATCCATCACCGGCTATACTCCCATGGCCTCAAGCAACACTTACACATGAACAACAAAGAAACTCCATATCCGAGTAAAAGTTCACACCAACTTGACTCACATTAGCACACAATAGTATCACATACAAATAGAAACCATCGAGAAGTCATAAACATGAAGCAATCTAGAAATTCCACGAAAACAACCCGAAACTGACTAAAATCCCGAGTCACCCAGTCAGACCGTTAGACCACCCGGTCAGACTGGCCACACACCTCCGGTCTGACTGGCCACCCATTGTCGACCACACTGTTCACCGTCTGAAAACACCATGCACCGTATTTTGAACAAACACTCATCTTTGAGAATTGTTCATCACATAGATTAAATCAACACCTTGATTGTACACTAACTACTGAACCTAAAACTTCAGCACTAGAGCTACCAAGACTGATACCTATGTTGCATAGGTTATTAATAATAGAAGGACATATAAAGTTATACCATTTTTTTTCTTTTGATAAAAATTCCCAAGGTCCCAATAGAGAAGAGTAAAATTCTTTTCATCAGACTGTCTCTCATTTACCAATTACTTGGATGACACGTGTTCCTATGAATATGTGTGTTGACAAGCAAGAAGCACATGGAAGGAATAAAGAGTACGTAAGGCATTTCCAAGTAAATCATGTACTCTAGTTTAGACATCCAAGTTCATTTTAATTTTGAGTTTAATTTTTCAGATATTTTCTATGGTGAGATGATGTGACCATGGCTACTATTGATTCAACCATTGCTCACATCATAGTTCAATCGGAATACATCCAGATCAAGTAGTCCAAGTTCTAGAATCCAATTTGGCCATCTGCTACAGTGCTAACTTCAAATGGCTGCCCATAAGTACTTGATGGAAAGTTCTTGGAGTCCTCTTTCCAATGGATCTAGCCTCATCCCAAAATTCCATTCCAGTCGGCCGCAATCACGAAAACAAAGTGTTGTGTCACCTATATTGGGCCTATGGGCTTGTAACTTCATTTGGGACCCCGGCCCAAGTGGGGCCCATGTGGGGTGTGCCCCAACCTGGTGGAGCACGACCTGGGGACCCCCTTGGTCGTCCTCCCACCCCTTTAAATAGCTAGGTACCCCTTTAGGGTTTCTTGGGTTTTGTTTAGATTAAAGTTTAGCTTCGCTACTTTGCCGTGTAATCCCGTGATCGGTTAGATCGCCGGTTTGCTCGTTATAGAATCCCAACTTATCATTTGTTTTCAATTTCTATTTGCAATTCAGATTGCTTTTATCTTGTTCTTGCTTGTTTCTTCGATTTGCTTGCAGGAATAAGGTTGATTTGCACCGGCAAGATCAACAACCCACGGAGAGGTGTATCGATCACTGAGGCGCAGCACAACAACGTCTCGTACGGTTGTAGTCGGGTCATCAACATTTCTCCCAAATCGTAGTTATCATCAATTCACCGAAAGATCGGGCCAATCAGATCCCTGAGCGTATCGGAGCTCAGGGTTTATCATGAGAACATATTAAACTCAAAATTTTAGGGAGGTTCAGGAAAAGAGTGCGCAAACCATTGCTTTGTATGAATTAGAAGACAAGGAGGTTCAGGGGCGGTTCGGCCGACCCTTCCCCAGTTCCAATCGCCTTGCTCCTTCTCGTGTGGGTTTCGGAGGCATGGTGCAGCGCAAAGGTGAGAGATCTCGTTTGTATACATGTCAGGAAGCATGCGAGATCTCCCCCACACTTGTTCTTGTACCTGGGTTGTTTATTCAAACAAAAGGGTGAAAACAAAAGAGACACAACCGATTGCAAACCAGATATTCACAATCTTTATTTTATTCAATTGAAATGAAACTTACCTTGAAACTTACCTTGAGTCTTACCTTGAATCCACCTGGGGACTGTGTGCAGGAAGGCTGGGAGGTGGCGATGCCAACCATTGGTCATTTATTCATGAAAAGAAAGAATAGTAAAAGCACAAGAGATTCTTACCTATTTACAGCAGTATGCTGTCCTATATGTCCTAAGTGCAGTTGCGACGTTGTGCTGTGCACCGAGCTGTCACCATTAGCGGTTCGACAAGGCATTGTTTCTACCCACATGAACACATAGTCGACGGCAACCTAAAGTGGTGTTGGATGATATCTCTGACGCTTGCTCCAATGTCACATAGGGCGTGTGTTGATGGTCGTTAAGTACCGATTTCAACCATCAACTACCTCAATAATTAAAGGGAGAACTAACGTTTCTTACACGTATATTAGTTATAAATAATGTAGTTACACTTATCTTGGAGAAATATTATGTATGTAGAGATTATACACTAAAGTTAAGGAGAAAAGAGTCGGTATGCAAATAAACACACCTTCGGTGAATTACGTGCAAGTACACGGAGGGAAGGGGCCACATGTTAGCTCAAACCGACCTAAACTGGGGCCAACTCACCATGCACCGACCATGGGGCCCACATGGTAGCCTATGGGAGAAGGTCGATGTGGCGAGGTGGTGCCACTGGTTCAGCCAACAAGGCCGAGCGCCCCTCATCACCACTCTCTACGTGGACGTTCCTAATTTTATCCCAATGACGGTTGTGGGTGAAACCGCCATAAACAACTGTTATAAGAAGGCTATAAATAGGAATGATCTTCTCACTTCACAACACACACTCAAAGAAACAATTCTCTCTATCTTACATTGTATTCTCTATAGGTGGAGTTAGGCTTAGATTAGTATTTGGTTCTATTGTTTTCTTGGAGATTCCAGTATATCTTTAATAGTTTACTCTTCTTGTAAGACTATAGTTGCAATAAAAAATTATCTTCTTTATTTAATTGTGTTCATAGTTCATATACTACTTTATTAGTTATGTGTTATATGAATAGTTTATACTTCAAATATATGTTTCTCTTGATTAGGCTAGTCAATCTATGCCATGGTAACGGTCCAATGATCTTAACGGGTTGCACTAGTTATAACTTGTCTATTCAAAGAGTGGGAGTCTTGGGGGAGTTAGTTCTAACTCTCTCTTTATGCCACCGCCTTCCATGCGGAAAAACAAATACGACACTCTTAGAATACTCCTGGGTGAAATGCTACAGCGGTATCCGTGTGCTTGCAGATTTATCTGTGACCATATCAAATACCAACAGCGTGGTCGAAGTGCTGTGTCCCAATTGTACATGTGATGGTGGGACACCCCAGATCCTTCTTCTTCTCAGAAAGCTTGTTGAGTATAGTTGTGCTACACTCCTCCGTGAGCTTCACGATCTCTGTGGTAGACATTGGTCATTTATTGCTGATGATGTCCTTGAGGTAGCGTGGATAGGTAGACACATGCATCGCATCCAAAGTGGGATTTTGATGTATATTTTCTTGATGACCTCAACATATCGGCCGAACTGCTCATCTACGGTCGGCTTCCTGTTGCGATGGGGGAATGACATGATGTTTGTGTCATAGAATTCATGCGGAGTTGTTTTCCCATCGTGTACCTTGTTGGAGTTGTTAGAAGGGGGATCCTTCTTTTGGATGTCTTTCCCCTTGCCTGCTAGAGTGGGATATGTTGAATCACGAGTGGCTTTACCTCCTCTTGTGATCTCCACATGGACGTTCTCCAGGGATGGTTCAGTTTGCCTCAAAATCTTCCCTGTCTCAACAGAGGGAATGAGAATTGTCAACTAAGCTAGTTGAGTCTCCAACATCTCATTGAAGCTTAGCTGGTTCTTGATCGTCGAGAAAGGCCTTCCATCTTGGTATGGATGCTTTCGATGTCTTGTCATTGACCGCAAGTTTCTTGGACATAGTCTCATTGATTTTGGCCTGGTCGAAGACAAGATCCTTCAAGGAGAGCTAGTTAGGATTGAAATTGCCATTATTACCTCCTTGATAGTATGGGCATAGTTGGTTCCTCCCCCGGCCTCCTTGTGGACGGTACCCGTTGTTGTTGTTGTTCATCAAGAATACTTCCTCATGGGTCTCGGGGCAACCATTCCTCGAGTGTCTAGTATTGCCACAAGTCTCACATGTCATTTGAACATCCAGTGCTTGGGCAGTACCATACATCTCCACGTTGTCACGAGTGCATTCGTCCAGACGCTTCATGAGGAGGTCCATTTTAGCGGTAAGCATATCCATTTCCTTAACGGCTGCATGGTCTGCTGACGAGGTTGGAGTTGCTCTTCGTTCCACCCTTGGTTGGAGACCATCTTCTCTATGAAATCTGTTGTGTGAGGAATAGTCAATAAGAAGAAGGTTTCTCCAGCAGCAACATCAATGTGATCATGGGCTGCAGGAGTTAGACCATTGTAGAAGTTCTAGATGATGAGCCAGTCATCCATCCCTTGGTGTGGACAAGCCAGGATGTACTCCTGGAACCTCTCCCATGTTTTCGGAATTGACTCATTCATTGCTTGCTGGAAGCTCATATTCTTTCCGCGAAGAGCATTGGTCTTGCCCATCGGGAAGAATTTCGCGAGGAACACGACTGAACACTTCTCCCAAGTGTCCACGGCACTTTACTTGAATTAAAAGCTCTGCTTCGCTCTCTCGAGTAGGGAGAACGCAAACAAGCGAAGCCTGATGGCGTCCTTAGTGACTCCCTTGATGTCGATAGTGTCGCAGAGTAATAGGATGTGCTGGAGATGAGCATTAGCATCGTCATTGGCTTTCCCACATAATGGGCTAGCCTGCACCATGGAGATGAGACCCATCTTGATTTCAATGTTGGCCTCCCTAATGTTGATAGCGGGCTCAACAGGCACATTTGCAGCAGAGTGAGCCGAGTAATCACGGAGGGTCTTCTGAGCCATTGGCTTGGAGCTTGATGGTGCAAATGTGACTGGTTTAGGCATCGAGAGACTGATTTGCGGAGGAACGACACGAGGTCGGACTCTTCTCGCAAGCTTTTCCTGGTTATCAGTGAAGTTTGTCGGCAAGTCAAAACCAGTCATACACTACCTGTTTTCAAATGAAGCGATAACAATCAAGGTTAACCTACTGGACAATGTGATACGATACAGATAGGGATGGTGTCCATATCTTCACAACGTAGGATCACGAACTGATAACTAGCCTCAAAGAGAACAATATAACTAGCTGCAAGCAACCAAATGTACCAGTGCAACCTGATGATTGTACTCGACGCCAACTACCATCTCTATTACGGCAACCTAAATCGAGGGTTCGCCCAACCACACTCCAAGTTACCAACCAACACAACCTACAATCAATCAAGGAAAACCTCGAAGAGAGTTGGAGTGCCAATTAGGGGGCATCGAACTCGACTTCTGTAATCCCACAAGGATATCACAAGAGCAAATGGGTAGTGATCACTTTCTGAATTTGTTAGCACACAGCTAAACAAAAGGTATTCATATTTTAGATTATCAAAATTTTTTCAAATGGTAAAAGAAACAGGATATTTATACTGGGATCAACCCTCCTAGTTGGAAATGAAAGGTCTTGGGAGTTTACTAGACATAGGCTAGCTCAAAGGTCTCATTAAGTGTATTCCTGAGAAGACTCATGCACCTTTTTTGCTTCTGAGCATTCCTCAATGATTTGTCCATTACTCCTTATTGGGAAATAAAAAATGATGAGCCGTTTGTTGGAAGTGAAACTAGACTTGATTATCTTTCAAACCATATATACTATGCATGGAGGAAGTTGATTGACTGGGTTGCACCTTCCTTGGAAGTTGAAGCAAATGTCAGGAGATAGTGGACTCCGAAATCAGCATGGTGTAAATGGTCATCGTCTTTCTGTAACCCATCATCAATTTGATCTTCTAGCTCACTGCCAATGCCCAACAAGTCTTGTGCACGTGTGAACCTAAGCAGAAGCAAAGTACATGATTTAGGTAGTATATAATTCTCGTCAATATTGAAATATGTTTCAGCTAGGAGCAAGTTCAGCTCTTGTTGTAGTTTCTTTGCATGACTACGTGTGATGGGTCCTTGAGATGGTGTAACGAATTGACCCTCATCAGTGGCTGAGTCGTGGGCACGTGTCGTGTTGTCCGATACTTGCAGCCTTCCAGACTTCTTCTCACAGGATTGTCTTGTGTGTTCAATTGACGGGGGTTGAGGCATATCATCCTCCCCTCTTGAAAAGGAGTCGTCCTTGACCCTGTTTCATCAAAACGATAAAATGGGGTAAGACAGACAACATTGAATGACACACTTACAACATATTCGCTCTTTCGATTTTGTATACATTGTCTTTGATTTTGGCTAACACTTTGAATGGTCGATCTCCTCGTGGCATCAATTTTGATTTGTGTCTTTTTGGTGTGTTCGTGGTAACAGAGGGAGAGGTGGTGCTCATGGTAGAGGCAGAGATCGTGTTCAAAGAAACAAACACTATGCTAAATTTGAGGAAGAGGAAGATGATTGCAATGAGTCGTATCGTTTTGGTCGTATTCTACATCGAAGAAATAATGATGAAGAGTGGTTTGGTAAGCTGAGATTCACCATGCCAAAATTTGATGGTGGATCTGATCCAAAAGCTTATCTTATGTGGGAGTTGAAGGTTGATAAAATATTTGGCATTCATAATTATTCAAAAGAGAAGAAGTTGGCAATGGCTTCATTAGAGTTTGATGATTATGCTCTAATCTGGTGGGAGCAATTGATGAATGACCGAGAAGTGGTTTGGCAAGATGAAATAGCCACTTGGGCTAAAATGAAGGCTGCAATGAGAGCAAGATTCATTCCTAGACATCGTCATCATGATATTTTTGATAGATTGGGGGAATTTGAAGCAGGGTAATTGGTTTGTTGAGAAGTATTATAAGGAGATGGAGAAGGCCATGATCCGAACCAATGTTTATGAAGATGAAGAGCAATCTATTGCAATGTTCATGTCAGGCTTACACAGGGATATTCAGCGGATTGTTGAATTTTAGCCATACCGTAACCTTGTCCAAGTAGTACACCAAGCAAGCAAAGCTAAGCGTCAGTTGCAGCAAGATGCTAGATGTGTAGGTTTAATTCTTTCAATTTTCATTTTTAGTTTAATTTCATGATGTGTAGGTTTAATTCATTCAATTTTCATTTTTAGTTTAATTTCATTCTCAATTGTAATGCGCCTGTCAAATAAGATAAAATAAAATAAAAGACTCCTCGGGCTTTACCGGTTGAGTCCTTTTGCTTTCACTTCCTCTTTCTTGTTGTCTTTGAAGCAACCTAGGTACAAGCACAAGTGTGGGGGTGATCTTGAAAAGATCACCCATGTCCGTGCTACACCACGACTTTGGCACACTCACAAGACAAGATTTAGCAACCATGACCCTCACGGCTGCTCATCTTCACACAGAGCGATGGTTTGCACGTTTATCCTTAGATCTCCCTAAATTTTGAGTTTGATGACTCTTACCATGTAACATATCTGAAAATTAAACCGAGCTTGGATGTTTCAACTAGAATATATGATTTGCTTGCAAATGTCTTGCATACTCTTAATTCCTCGCATGTTACTTGCTGGTTCTCTACATATATCAATAGGAATACATGTCATCTAAGTAAGTAATGAAAGAGAGATTGCTTGGTGATAGGAACCTTGCTCTTTTATGTTGAATCCATGTAATTTTACATACTCCTCATTGATATCTTATCCTACCAAAGCCATACGTCAATCTTATTGATGAACCTTATACATATGTTGTTGTTATCATTTTGAGTTTGGTCAAATTGTTGAGACCCTTGCTAGATTCCTTTCATACTTTCTTGATCAAGATATTATGCATACATCCACCATATATTGCTCTTCCTCTACACTGGAGGGTTAGCAAACTATTACATCCACCACCATATGCTACACTTCTACACTAGAAGTCAGCATACTTCCGCCAAATAAAGACTCCACATGATTATTTCTCTCTCCAACTATCCATGCAAAAAGAGACAAGGTCTAGAAAAATGATGTTGAGAAAAAGAAGGAAACAAAATATTCTCGGGAATGATGAAAAAATGTGATATAGAAATATAGCCATGTTCTCAAAATAAAGTGCAAGGAGGATCATACAAAAAATTGAGTCATCACACATTTTCCACCATTCCACACATACATCCCTTTTTCACACACGTTCACATCTTGATCATGATGGTATGATTAGTTATATTTTTGGATCCACTTTTTGACTTTATAATATATTTGATGCAAGTATGTCATTCTTATTCCCTACCTTGAGCTCCATAAAAGCCTTGTTAGAAAGGTAGGTAAGGAAAGGGCAACATCAATGCCTTGGTGAGGAATCATACACATTGAGTGATTCGAGAGAATCAATTGACGAGTAAAGTAAAGTTATGTTTTTATGAGCAAAAAGAAAACCCAAGGTAATTCCTTAGAGAGAGTTAAGGTGACTTGAGTTAAGGCCGTTCCATTCTTCAATCATTGAAGATGATATGGTAGACACTTCAAAGTTCACAGGTGCAGGTATGGCTTGGAATGACTTGTATATTGGTACCATTACACAGGAAGTTATTTGCCCTGTTGAAATCCATGAGCTGTACTTAGGGACGAGTAAAGGATAAGTATGATGGTATTATTGACGGTCCTTAAGTACCAACTTTAATTGTCAACTCCTGCATAAAAAATATAACATAAATTATCAAACTTAGTGGTAGGGGTTTATTACTTAACTGTTTCCACTAGTATTAGTAAATATTTGTATGCAGGTAATTTTGCATGAAAATACACCCACCATAAGACGAAATGTACCTCTGGCCAATCATATACGAGGGCAAGGATTGGAAGGCCCACATGTCTATCAAAACCTACTTAATTTGGGCTAATCCATGGTGGATTGCCATAGGGGCCTACCTATCAGCCTCACCGAGGAAGGTCGGTGGCTCAAGGCAGTGGATTGGTTCGGCTGAACTAGCTTTGGCGCTGTTGACGCGAAATTCATCATTCACATGAAGGCCTAAGAGATCCACTTAGCTCCAGTGCAGGTCCTATCAATCGAGTTCAGGGCATGTCAGTTAGTTTGATCCTGCTACTAACAAGATGGATAGATCAATGATCAAGGAGCCGATCGGCTAATAAGACGATGGGATGCAGCGAAGCCAACCAATGTCGATAGGGTTTTGATTAATCGGCTATAGATCTAATGTAGATTCAAATAATCATATAAACAATGAAATTTATGTTTTCATCGAGTAAAACTAAACTATGCATAATCATCAAATAAAACCATTCTTTGTCAAAAGCAATCTTGATAGGTCAGACAAAACCGAGACAGTATAAGATTGAAGCTGATAAATATTGATTTAACTAAAGATTATAAAAAATTGAGTATAACACGATGTATACTAGAAATAGCAATGAGATAATATAATATGAACTAATCGGCCAAAACTGATATAGTGTAATAAATGTAGATTCGATGGTTAAAACATATATCGGCTGAAAATTCGATGTAAATAAACTGAAGTGTATATCGGCTAACTAACCGATACATTTGATAACTGAAGTCCAAAATAATTATAACTCATCGGCTAGCACTTCGATGAACATTGCATAAAAACCTATCAGCTTGCTAGAATTAAACTTATCAATATCAATCTAATAGATCGGACCTAACCAAGACAGTATAAGATTGAAGATAATAAGAAAAACCTATTTAGCCGATAGATCTATACAAACATGATGGATATAACAAATCTATCTAGAATAGTAGGTAAACTAGAGAAATATCAAGTTAACTAGAATATCAGGCCTAACCGAGAAAGTCCTAACTAAGTTGATACAACTATAAACAACAATGCATTTAAAGATAGAAATAATATATCAGATAGGCAACACCTACATCAACCTAGATAGAATATCGGACCTAACCGAGAAAGTTCTAGCTACGCTGATACAAGTGAAGTTGACAAAACTTACTTCCTCGCCGGAGATCGAACTCAACAGATGCAGCCCAACTCAAAAGTAATTATTTGGATCTGTGGAGATGATTTACAAAGACCCCGGATATATGTGATTATTCCCTCGGGTTGATTCTAGTCCTGACCGAACACGGTACATGTTTCTTAAAGATAAAAGGAAAAAAACAAGTCCTGATCGGACACTAGACAAAACTTCCTAAAGATAAAAGGAAAATTACTAAATCCCGCCTAATTAATAGATAGAATTAGATTGCCATGCAGCAGTCTTCATGATTTCTTCTTTAACTCGGTCTCTTCTGGATAGGCTTCCATCGACTGTTCGACTTTTTTTCTTAACCGAATCTACTAAAGAATCATACCAAATTTTGGTGTTAACCCATGCTCCCCAATTTTGGAGTATGAGAACTTATGCTTCAAAATTATCTTCTTCCTAGCTTTCATGACTCCAGAATTTTTTCCTCCTTTGCATCTTGCAATCGGCTTTCATGAGCCGATATCTTCTACATTAGATGAGCTAGACTCTTGAACTCTTGGAAGAAAAATATTTCTTTGATAGGTCTTAATAATCCTTGAAATGCCAATTCTGCTAATTGTTCATCACTTAAGCTCAAACTATAGCATCGGCTGCGAACATTGCGGAATTTTTTAAATATATTCTAGAACTGATTCATCCACTCCTTGCGTAACTGATGTCAAATCTAAAAGCTTCATCTCATTGATTCCAACAAAGAAATATTTATGAAATTGATTTTCTAGTTTGGCCCATATTCTAATTGAATTTAGAGGTAATGATGAAAACCATATAAATTGGCTTCTTCAATTAGAAGATGGGCCAAACTAGAAAGCTCTAACTTTCAAAGCTTCTTCAGCCGATGCTTCTCCGCATTAAGCCAAAAATTGGCTGATATGTTCAATTGTAGATATGTTGTCCTGTCCTGGAAACTTGAAGAATTCTGGGACCTTGTATCGGTAAGGCAGTGGAACTCTACCAAATCATTCAAGATACGGATGCCGATACATAAAAGTTTGCTCTTTGGGTTTGAGTGCAAACTGTTCCCTTATTATCTCATCAATTCTATCGGCCCACTCATCATTCCTTGCATTGCCCATATTATCTTGATGCAACATTGTTCCTTGCATATATTGATACTCTTCACCATTCCTATACTGGTGAGGTTCCTCTGGTCAATATTGATGTGGTAATTTATACTGATGGTAATATGGTTGCCCCAAAGCTGAATTCTTTGAGCAATTCATTCATCAACCGTCTTCTTGATAAAATTTTGCAATGTATTCATCAAAACTCTAGATTGATCAATTAATGCAAAATGCACAACTTCGTGGACCAAATCTTGAAAAGACTTCTGTGGACTAGTGAGCTCATCTTGGCTTGGTTTACTGATCGCCCTTGGAAATTATATCTTCTGAATTGGTCCTTGTTGTGTCATGCCAAAAGATTCCAGACAAAGCTTCTGAAAATCAACCATGGATTGCTCCACCTGTTGCCTTTGTTCCTCCGTCAAAATTATCCGTTGTGACTGGGATCATTCCATTATCATCGACTTCTTCATTAGACATGTTTGCATGAATATAATTGACCCACTGGGCATGCCAAAATGTGTTGACACGAAATTTGTTGTTCATAGGAAGGCCTGGGAGATCTACTTAGCTCCAGTGCATGTCCTATCAATCGGGTTTAGGACGTGCCGGTTAGTTTGATCCTGCAACTAACAAGATGAATAGATCAATGATCAAGCAACCATTTCGCCAATAAGCCGATGGGAAGCAGCGCAGCTAGCCGATGTCGATAGGGATTTGATCAATCGGCTATAGATCCAATGAAGATTCAAATAATCGTATAAACAATGAGATTTATGTTGTCATCGGCTAAAATTAAACTATGCATAATCATCAATAAACTATTGTTTAAGCAATCTTGATAGATCAGACCAAACCGAGATAGTATAAGATTGTCGCGTCCTAAACTCACCCTAAAATTTTACCGTCTAAATTATTTCTAGAAATCGTAAAAGTCAAAATTAGCCTTGAAAAATTAAAAAAACCAAGATCCAACTTGGCGTATGGGAATTTTTGTTAAATTCCTCATGCTTCAAAACACTTAACTAATTTTTACTGAAATTTTCAGAGCAATATAAATAATTTTAATGCAACAATAACCTTGCTCAAAATTTTTAAAAAAGAACTAAAATAAATCTCTCTCCCTCTCTTTGGGCCATTTTTAGCCCATCTTTTGCTTTCCCTACTGCCGGTCGCTGGCCTACTCCCTCTCTCCCTCTCCTCCCTCCCTTTCTTGGCCTGGCCCAGCCTTTTCTCTCCGTCCTTCTCCCACCGTGGGTCGCACCCCCTCCTTGCCTCCTTCCCGGCCCAGCTAAGCCGCCAGCCCACCAGCCCCTGCTCTTCGCTCTTTGGGCTGCCCCCTTGCATCGGCCCATCATGCTGACCAGGCCGAGCCGCCACTCCCGAAGCCTGGAAGGCCGCCCGCTACGCACGTGCGCTGCACACGCGTGCCTCCTGTGGGGCCTACTTGCCAGTCGCTTCTTCCACTTCCAGCCGCCCCTGTCCCTCTCTCTCCCGTGAAACCTAGCGCCGCTAGCCACCTCGATCCGCCTCCTCAAGCGTTTCCCCTTTCAATTGATTACGGAAATCAGTTTCTTGTGTAGTGGGCATCAATTCCCCCAACAAATCTCATTCAATCCCACACTAAATCACCCTCAATTTCAATTTGCAACCGGCATGTTTAATGGGGAGCTCCACCGTCGCCGGCGCTGTTTCCCATCTTGACAGTCGACCTTCTCCCCTTCGACCTATAAAATGAGAACCCCAGAGACCTCCTCCTTCCCTTCCTTGTGCCTCTCAAATACCACGCTCGCTCCATCGCCGTCACGCCGCATCTCTCCACGTGTTGCCGCCATCACACGCTGCAGTCATCGCATGGCGTCAGCCAGGACATAGCCAAGCCTTGGCGAAGCCACTGTCGGCTTCGCCGTCTCCTCCTCTGCCTCGGCCACGTCTTTATCGAGCTCGGCAAGCCTCAGAGCTCTGTCCCTGACGACAACCTGTGCCGGCATCACCTTCTTTCTCATCGCTGTCACTGTTTCCTGACCGTTTCGTCCTTTCCGGTGTGCCTTGCTGCCGTCCCGCCTCTCCTGTACTGCGTGCTGCCGTGCCATGGCCGCCGACGGCGACTTGCTCGTCCCGGCTGGCCGTGCGCCGGCTGCCATGCTGTTGGCGCAGAATTTCGACCCGCCCAACAAAAAAGCGGGTTCCACGTTTCCACGGCGGCCTACATGCCTCGTGAGCCATCAGTGCACCAGCTCATGATGGATTGTGGGGCTCCCCCTAGTGCACCCTGTCGACACCTCTCTCTCCTTGTTTTTCTTACTAAAAATAATTCACAAATTTGTAAAATGGCATTCAAACAACACCTAAAATTCAAATGACCTTGTCTTGACCGTTTGAACTCAGAATTGATCTGTTCAAATTGCTAATTTTTCCTTAAATAGTGTAGAACCCATTTATATGCTTTGTTTCTGCATCTTATATGGTTTTTATTTATTGTTTTGACCTTTTTGTTTGTGTATGTCATGTAGACGTTGCAGATCCGGAAGAGCCACTCTACCTGAGGTTGATCTTGAAGATTTTGGTAGCGAGTATGGCAAGGCATGTCATTTTGATCATATTGCTGTCCCAATTTTTAAAATTATGTTTATTTAAATTATTGCATTTTGCTTTATTAAATTCCCGCGCTTATCATTGTTTTGCTTAGTCTTACCGTTTCTCCTTGTTATAGCCTTACTATATTTGTTATTAAGATCCTTGATAATTCTAAGGAAAAAAAACAAGTGAGAACTTTATATATGTGGTACTTACTACTAAATTTAGGAATATGCTTAGCCCTGCTTAAATAGAAACAATTAGATGTTCTTCAATGTCTAGACTTTGGGAATAACATGTAAATAATGGTAACTTTGGTTTAGTGGTTGTTTAGCCATGACATGATGTTTCCCCCTTCAAAATTTCCCTAACATGTTTTCGGCTGGCCTCGGGGTGCTTGGTTTTGCTAGTCACACCTCGGCCATCACAAGGACCGGTCTTCGGGCCTCTGTTGCAAAGCATATTCCGTACAACCACCTGTCTAATGGGTAAGGCTTAACGCAATTTCTAGTACGGTCCTGAAAAAATAAGACATAGACTATCTAGGCGCGGATGAGGTTCCATATAGGGCTGACGTCTCTGGCAAGTGAAGGCTCAAAATGAGTCGAGATGCCCAGGGACATAGACTATCTGCTCGTCCTAGGGTATACTGGCGGGAGAGGCCTATGTTGGTCTTCTTTGTTTAGGGCCGTACTAAGGGATGGTTTATGTCATGGCTTCCGTCCATATGTCGTGGTGTTATGTGGCATGTGGCAACACGTGAGGGAGAGGTGTCTGGTGGGTAACACTGTACACCTCTCATCATAGTATAATCTATTCGAATAGCCACGCTCTCGGTTGTGGGCAAGCCGAGCAATGCACCCAAGTTAGAGTTCAATTCTGTTAAAACTGAAATAACTTGAGTTATCACTTGTTGGCCTAGGTTAAGTCAAGATCACGTTGGTGCGTGGCTTGATAATAATTTGACTAGAGATAGGCTCGTGTTTTATTTAAACACCTTTAAATATTTAAATGCTTTGAAATGCTGATTTGCCATAGAAATAGACTTATAAAGTGAATTCTTTGTACTCCCTTCAATTATATTTGCATTTTCCCGGCATGGCTTGCTGAGTATGGTGGTTTTACTCAGCCTTGCTCCTTTTCCCCTTTCCAGTAGAGGAGTACTTTGGAGATGAAGGCTTTGATGACTACCTCGTGCCTGCCATCAAGTGCTTGTGTTGCCCCGTCATAACTTCTGGCTTTTTATCGTTTATCTTTCAGTGCTGGGCATTTGGTCGCCCATGTAATAAAGTAATCTATTTACTCTGTTATTTGCCAACTTTGTAATGTGTACCTTGCCTCCTAAGACAAGGAATTATGAACTCACAAACAGAATATAGTGTTCTATTTTCCGGGCGTGACATGTTGGTATCAGAGCCTCGTTGAGCCTAGGACGAGCCTGTCAGTCTCAGCCTTTAGGAAATATTTTCTTTAGAAAAAACTCTATAATTGTGAAAAAACTCTACAATTGGATTCATGCCAATTGTTGTGTTCCGTCAACTATGCATCAAAATTTAGTTCAATGGCTAGGAGATGGATAGAAATCGTGCTAGCCGACATGTCAATTAATGTTGCTATAGCCAATTTATCTATTTGGGAGATGGACAAAATTGATTGCATATCCGGCAAAGATTGGGAAGCAAATTTCTTAAAAATATCTGATTGTGATGTACAACCGATCAGCGATGGGGGAGCTCAATTGTTACTCTGAAGACATTATGGGTGATATTGAGGGTAAATTAGGGAAATGTTTTATGTTGGCCCATGAGTTAGAAGAAGTTCGTATTAGACCAGGCAATAGGCCTAGGCTGACATTTGTAAGCGCTATGTTTTCAGATGATTATAAAGTAAAATTAGTAAATTTATTGAAAGAGTATAAAGATTGTCATGAGATGATAGGATTAAGCCAATCGATTGTAGAACATTAGCTACCAATTAAACTAGGAACCTTTTAAACAACCTTTGAGACGATTCAAGCTAGAGATTATGAAGCTATTAAGGTAGAGATTACTAGATTATATGATGCCAAATTTATCAGGCCATGCCGACATGCTGAGTGGGTTTCTAATATAGTATCAGTATTGAAGAGAAACAAAAAAATTCAATGTTTGCGTTGATTTTTTAGACTTAAACAAAGCTACTCCCAAAGATGAATACCCAATGCCGATTGTTGATTTATTGGTTTATGCAGCTTTTCGTCATAAGAATATTAGTTTTGTGTGTGGTAATGTAGAATATAACCAAATGTTTATGGTTGAAGAAGATATTTTGAAGACTGCTTTGAGGTGTCCTGGTGCAATCAGCTTGTATGAGTGAGTTGTTATGACGTTTGGACTTAAAAGTGCTTGTGCTACATATTGAAGGACTATGAATTATATCTTTCATGATCTCATCGGCTTGTTGGTTGAAATCCAAGGATAATGATGTACATTTCGCTGATTTACGAAAAGTATTAGAAAAAACAAGAAAATATGGGTTGAAGATAAATCCAAATAAATGTGCTTTTGCCATATCGGCTGAACAGTTTTTGGAGTTTCTTGTTCATGAAAGAGGAATTGGGATCAGTTAAAGGAGTATTAATGCTATCAAGAATGAATTTTGTGAGGAGATTTATTTCAAATATGTTTTGGTGAATTGAACCATTTATCACATTATTGAGATTGAAGGCCGATCAAGAATTTGTGGAGGGAGATAAGCAACAAAAGGCATTGGTTGAAATCAATGATTACTTAAGTTCTCCTCCAGTATTGGTGCCACCTCAAAAAAGGAATCCCATTTAAATTATATCTATTGACTATTGAGAAATCTATTGGCTCTATTTTGATTCAAGAGTTGGATGGCAAGGAAAGAGTTATATTTTATCTCAGTAGAAGACTTCTTGATGCAGAAATGAGATATACCCCGATAGAAAAGTTGCGTTTATGCTTATATTTTTCTTGCACAAAGTTAAGGCCTTATTTATTGTCAAATCGATGCACAATTATTTGCAAGGCCGGTATGATACGTTATATGCTACTGGCTCCAGTATTAAAGGGAAAAGTTGGAAAATAGATTTTTGCCTTAACAGAATTTGATTTTGGATATGAATTGGCTAAAGCTACCAAGGGACAGGCCATAACCAATTTTGTGGTACAACATCAAGATAACTCTATCAGATATGTGGAACCAATGCCATGGACCTTGTTTTTTGATGGATCTGTTTGTACACATGGATGTGACATCAGATTAGTAATTATTTCATCTCGGGGGCAAGTTTTGAGTTTGCCTTTACAATAAAGCCATATTACACTAATAATCAAGTAGAATATGAGGCAGTGCCCAAAGGGCTCCAGTTGCTAAAGGAAGTTGAGGCCAATGCGATAGAAATAATTGGTAATTCATTATTGGTGATCAAACAATTGGCTGAAGAGTATGAATGCAAAGAAGTATTGAGAATATATCACGCCAAATGTTTGGAATTGATGAAAAAATTTAAGATAGTATCAGTGATGCTGTCGATGGGAAATACGCTGACCATGATATTTATAGAGTATGAGGATCGTTGGAACCAGGGTATACGCCAAAATTGATCAAGCAGACAAGGGGCAAAGATTTATACTGGTTCGGACCCTTGAGATGAGTAATAACCCTACTCCAGTTGATATATATTATGGATCAAAATATCGCTCAGAGTAGAATGGGGAATAGAACAACTAGAAGAATCCGCCAACTAGATGCTGCCGAGAATGGCTCGACAAGATCTAATCGGCGCATATGACGCTGACTTCCTTTGGATTGCTTCTGGGCATGACTTTGGCTATGGCTTGTAACTCGCTCCCCATGCCTGGACGAGGGATCCTTGTATTTATAGCGTAGGTCATTTTCTTCTCCAACTAAATCTCGGAGAGAGATAGAATAGGATACGGGCCTAAGGAAATTTTAGCTTCTCCAACTAGGACTCTGACACCTTCTATTCTGGGAAGATAATTTCCTTCTCTATTAGCCGTATTTCCTTAATTAAAGGATACTTTCTTGTATACTATTAGGTATATAGTATTGTTGTATTTCATCAACCCATGTATAGGAGGTATGCCTTATCCTTGAAAGTGACATTAGCCTGACTTCAATACAAATGATTTGGCCTATATTCACGAATAGAGATTCTGAGAACAACCATTGTCGTACTTGCCAAACCCTTCTCGGCCACCAGAGAAAAGACAAAGTACGCGACAAAGTCATTCCGTTCTCATGATCCGAGAACTCGGCCTGAATTTGAATTTGTATTGAAGTCAAAAACTTTAATGGTTATAAATAGGTAAAAATTTCGGTGGTGATCTCTCCATCTTTCTTGAAATTCGAACAGTCGAATGTGACCTATAAATTCCATTTGTGAGATCCAATTGGGTTCTGTTTGTCCAAACAAAGCCCTAACTTTCTCTCTTGAGCCTCCACTCCCCTTTGCCTCAACTCGCCAAAACCCTTAATCATGGCTTCTCTCAATCCCATTCACCAATCTCCATGGATCTCCCAGAATCAGCCACCAATGATGATGCTCTAGCCAGGATGCAACTGGAGGGATCACTGCGAAGCGAGCAGGTGCTAGGGCGCTCGGAAGAACGTACTAATGTTATGTCTAGCCTTGGGCAAATTGTCACCTTGGCCTCTTTTGTTCGATGTGGCTTTCTCCCTCCTCCTTTCGAATTTCTTTCACTTTTCCTTAACTTGTATGACATTCAATTGCTCCACTTGAACTCCAATTCCATTGCCTTCCTGAGTATCTTCACTCACCTATGTGAGGCCTACCTAGGAGTCAAGCCCTTCATAGATTTGTTTAGATACTTTTGCGAGCTTAGATGGATGGAGGCCTCCCGAGTTTCTAGATGTTGTGGTTTTCATCTATTGGACAAAATGAGTAGGTACATCAGCTTCAACTTTCCTACATCCAAGAAAAACTGGAGGGACAGCTGGTTTTATCTCCATGTAGTCGATACCTTTCCCCTTCTTGCTAATCCCGGAGAACAACCTTTACACTCAGAGTCGTGGGCCTCTAAACCTTCTCTGACTCACACCTTGAAAGGTTTTGTGGATAAAATATTTGACTTCCGACAACGTGGCCTGACTGGGTACGAGATCGTACAAGATTTCGTATGTCATCGGATCCATCCTCTACAAGCCCGTGCTCATCCTGTGTACGAGTACACGGGGGCAGAGGACGTGGCGCGGATATCGCGCTTTGGTATATGACCTGAAGTCCTTCCGACAACTTGGAGTTCACTGACTTGGTCTAACGTGCCATTGTTGTTTCTGTCGCAGCTCTCTTTGATGAGGAAGTGGCGAAGCACGTGGGGAAGGTGCCGACATATCTACCATCGGTTACCAACGACATCCCCACTACGGTCTATGACCGGCCATAGTCTGAGAAGGACGTCGTCATCAATGTAAGTACATTTAATCCTTACTTTTATAGGCATGGCCTTTAACCGATGTGGTCAGCCCGCTTGTCGATCACTAGGCGTCTGCTTCTTTGAAGGAGCAGGCAGACTCTGAACAAGTTGTCGTGGACCTTGCCCCTGAAGGAAATGGATAAAAAAGAAAGTGCCAGCCTACCTTGGCAAAAACCTCCAGGGCGGGGAAATTGGTCCAGACGAGTGGTTCCAAGATGAGGCCCTGATCCCAAGTTCATCTTACAACATGGTAGCCGTTCTCGTCCTCACCCTTCTTTTTCAACAGACAACATCCAGTGCAACACCCGCCTCCTCGAAGAAGGTATTGCTACTGAAATGATAGAAAAGTAGGTAACAGCATCCTCAATTTGTTGGTTATTTCCCATCTCTTGTAATTGTGAAGCCTTCTATTTGCAGCCCATCCCCGGCAGCCTCAGAACAAAGCGCGGGCGGCTGCGATGAAGTGAGCTCCAAATCTCTAATGGTGACCACCACCATTGCTCCCTCTCTCCCTCTGTCCTTAGGCCCCGTTGTCATCCCGGGACCGCTGTCAGCTTTTGACAAACTATTTTAGACTTGTCGGTTGCTAGAGACGAGTGCTCGCGACATCGTTGCCAAAGTCGGGCGCCTCACAAAGATTGCTTCCTCTGCTGACAATTGGATTGCAGCCTTGGTGATAAACCCTGAGCTCCACTTGATATGTTCACAGATCTGATTGGCCCGATCTTTCAGTGGGTTTTGGAAAAAAATGTTGACGATCCGACTACGATCGTACAAGACGTTGTTGTGTTGCGCATTAGCGATCGATACACCTCTCCGTGGGTTTTGGATCTTGCCAGTGCAGATGAATCTTATTCCTGCAAGCAAATTTTAGAAATAAATAAGAACAAGATAAAAGTAATTTGAATTGCAAATAGGAATTAAAACTCATGATAAGTTGGGGTTCCAAAGACGAGTAATTAGGTGGTCTAGCCAATACACGAAACTACAAAGTAAAGTAGCAATGGCTAAAACTTTAATCTAACAAAACCTTAGAAACCCTGAAGGGGTACCTAGCTATTTAAAGAGATGGGAGGATGACCAAGAGGTCCCTAGGGTCGTGCTCCACTAGATTGGGGTGCACCCTACATGGGCCCCGCTTCGGCTGGGGTCCTAGATGAAGTTACTAGACCATAGGCCTATTATAGGTGACGCAACACATTATTTTTTTCATTGTAGATGATTAAGATGGAATTTGGAGATGAGGCTGCTCCATTGGAAAGAGAACTCTGAGAGCTTTCCATCAAGTAGTCACGGGCTGAAAACGGAGCTCGTATGCACATTTGGCGGCCGTTTTAACTCAGCAGTATAACAGGTGGCCGAATTGGATTCCAGAACTTCTGTGGCAGTTGTCCTATGATGTCTGCAATGGTTGTATCAATAGTAGTCATGGTCACATCATACTCTCATTCTTCACGAAAAATCGTTCTCGGTTTTTCTATATGGTGCTCTTCCCGCAGTTCATTTAAATTAACCTGTTTCTTCCAATCCAAAGTAGAGAAAGTCAAAGTAGCATGATTAGCAATAATATAACTCTTTGGCTTGCAATATTGATCTATGGCTATAGGGGATTCGGAAACTGAACATATGTAAATACTATGCACCAAACATACTCCTCTATTATTATATTTGCCAAAGATATGAAATATAATATTGGTTGGACATGACAAATCAGCAACAATTAATTTCTCCTTCAAATTATCGAGCTCACAAAAGTCATCAAACAGAACATAGCCCAAATTATTTAAAGAAGATAGCAATTCACATTCCTCAACTTCATTAGCAATGTGAACAACATGCTTAAAATCAACACATAAAGAACTAACACTAAAAATAGCATGTTCATACACTAGTTGTGGCATTGATTTAAGTGAAGCATTATCATACAACTCTTCTTCATCACAAGAAACAACAAACAAATCAACTTATGACAAAGGAATCTCAGCAATTGATTCCACTAATGCTTGCTTTACTATAACATGAAAAGTGGACATGTGTAGCTCAGCTTGTGAATACTCACATTAATTTATCTTAGCATCATTGAATTTACCTTGCAATCTTTCTTCAGACATCGCAGGTGCTTCATGTTTCTCCTCTTTCTTCTCAAGTACATCATTCTCCTCCTTTTTGTAGAATCTTCTGAACTCCCTGCAAAACATTAGTAACAGAAGACACAAAAGATTACTCCTCCCATGTTTGCATGTCATCATTGCACAAGGATATAGGAGATTTAGAAATAGGAGATAAATCACATTGTTCATGCTTTCCTGCATTTGCTATAAAAACTTGTAAAATTTGACTCTCAATGCTACGAGCAAGCATGAATAGGTGTTCAATATGATTATATGTCACATTAGCAAACATTACCTGAATTTCAAAATTGAGCCCATTGAAAAATCTATGCATTGTGTTTTCATTGCATTCCTTTAGACCACTATAGATCATACAAACATAAAATTTGTGGAAGTACTCCCTGACAGTTCTATCACTTTATTTCAAATGTTCTAATTTCTCAAAAAGAGTACATTTGTAATAAGAACTCACAAAAAACTTTCTCAGCATGGTTTTGCATTCATCCCAAGTTTTAGGTTTGTTACAAACATAACTCCACCAAAAGAAACTAGAAGAGGCAAACTTTTTACTAGCAGCTTTTATCATTTGAGCATCAGAAAAATCATATTTATCAAATTAGTTGTCTACTGCTAGCTCCCAATCAACATAAGCAACAAAATCGTACTTAACATCGTAGAATAGTAACTTGGATTCAACTCGTGCAAAATTATAGTCAGGTACTTCATAAGCATCACGTGGAGAAGTAGCCATATCTCGTTAAACGTGAAGAAGTTGATGTTGAGCGTGACTATCTTGTATCCCCTTGCACAACCTGCCATGGTTAGTAGCAAACAAGAAACATACACAAGAATATGCACGCTCCTATCAACTACTAGGTAGTGGAGGCTTAAATATCACACACACTCAATCTTTTAACCAAGCTCTTACAAGATCTTACCAAAGCAAGCGGAATGATGACCACACCGACTCAACCTAGACCCAATGATGGTTGGATGTATCGATGCCTTGGCAAATACTTGTTGTATGACTGCAATCAAATCTATGGAGCACTGGGTAGGCTTAAATATATAGCAACAGAATAACAAATGCTCAAATCAGAGAATGCAAAGTTGAATAATTGTTCTAAGTCAGTACTATGCTGGTGTTGTACCGGTTCCATTTTTGCAATCAGATCTTGAATCTGACACCGAAAATTTTTTCGCTAAGGTGTAACTCAATATGGTGGAGGAGGAAACAATCGTAGATGGGGAGGTGGAGTGGAAGGACATGGCTAAGACTAGTAGCATGACGACAATGCAACGCAAAACTAAGTAAAGCAAAAATTGAAAAGAACAATGCAATGGCTAAAAGATGGCTAGGTAATGGATGCAATTTTTTTTGTATAGCTATTTTCTGGTTATAGGTAGATAAAAACTCACCGAGCAACAAAAGCTCTTATACCACTTGATAAACCCTGAGCTCCACTCGATACACTCATGGATCTGATTGGTCCGATCTTTCGGTGAGTTGAGATAACTATGATTTGGAACAAACATCGATGATCCGACTACAACCGTAGAATACGTTGTTGTGTTGTGCCTTAGCGATCGATACACCTCTTCGTGAGTTGTTGATCTTGCCGGTGCAGATCAACCGTATTCCTGCAAGCAAATCGAAGAAACAAGCAAGAACAATATAAAAACAATCTGAATTACAAATAGAAATTAAAGCTCATGATAAGTTAGGGTTCTATTTCCAAACTATTTCCAAACTAGTTCTCCTTCTTCAAAAGACTTTGGCACCTTTTTGTTATAATGCCTTGAAACTTTTTCCTTATCCCTTTTAATCTTCTCCAAAGCATGTAATCTAATCTGAGCCAAATCTTTTTTCATCAATCATTAAATTATAATAATCATCGGCCGATAGTTGATTCTGCAACGAAATTCTCCTTGAGCCGATGTTAGTTTCCCATGGCAAAACAATTTCATGTCCAAAACTAGTTGATATGGTGGCACTTGAGTAGCTCCATGACATGCCATCCGATAAGTCCACAATGAATCGGCTAGCATAGTATGCCACTTTCTTGGTTGCTTTGCAATCTTCCATTTAATCAACTTGATCAAACTTTTGTTAGATGCCTCAACTTGCCCATTGGCTGGAGCATAATACGGCGAAGAATTCAACAATTTAATACCCATACTATTGGTAAACTGAACAAACTCATCTGGTACAAAAATAGAGCTTTGATCTGTTGTTATCGTGTGTGGAACCTAAAACCGGTAGACTATATATATTCTTTGATAAATTCAATTGCATCTTTAGAATCAACCTTCTTCAAAAGAATTTCTTCACATACATAATGAATTAACCTGGAGCTGCCAATATATATTTGTGTCCTTTACTCGATGATGGATTAATCTGGCAAACCATAACAATTCCCCAACCTCTGAACGACCATGGCTTTATTATTGGATTCATAGCCAATGCTGGCGCTCTCTAAACTGCTCCAAATTTGTAACAATTTTGACATCCCTTGTAATACTTAAAGCAATTCTCCAGCATTGTCGGTCAAAAATAGTCATCTCATCTTATGAGCCAATTGATATGTTCCACAAATCCCTTCATGCACCTCACACATAACCACCTTGGCTTCTTTTAGGTTCCAGCACATGAGCAAAACTCCATCAATTGTCCAATAATATAAATCATCATCAAGCAATACATATTTTAGGGTTTTGTACTTCAATTTCCTTGACACCAATTTAGAATGATTCTTCAAATATTTAATAATTTTATACCTCCAATCATCAGCATCAACGCTGGCAATCTCTACCTCCACATCCTTCAACATCGGCTTAAATCCCGATGCACCTTGAGCTAAATCATTGGCTTCAATATTTTGCTTTCTTAGAGTCTGCTTCAAGGTGATAATTTTAAAATTCTTCATCAACTCTTGGCACTTCTCATTATACACCCTCAAAATTTCACTTTTGCACTCATATTCCCTGACAACTGTTTGATCACCAATAACAAATCACCAATGATCTCTATCACATCGGCCTCTACCTCCTTCAATAGATAAAGTCCTTTAAGAACTGCTTTATACTCACCTTGATTATTGGTATAATATGACTTGATTGTAAATGCAAACTCAAACCTTACCCCCCGAGGCGAAATAATTACCAGGCCAATGCCACATCCATGTGTGCAAGGCATCGGTTCAATGTAACCAACTAAATCATCCCGATGCTGAACAATAAAATCGACTATCGCTTGTCCCTTAACTGCCTTAGTCGATTCATACCATTAAGTCAAATTCTGTCAAGGCCAAAATCCACTTCCCAATCCTTCCCTTCAACACTGAAGTCGATAGCATATATCTAACTACATCGGCTATGCAAACTACCGTGCACTCATTGGACAACAGATAATTCTTTAACATGGTACACAAAAAATACAAACATAAACATAACTTCTTCACTGGGCTATACCTCATCTCTGCATCCAGAAGCCTTCGGCTAACATAAAATATAGCTCTTTCTTTGTCTTCAAACTCCTAAACCAACACTGATCCGATGGACTTCTCATCGGCCGATAAATACAATTTGAATAGAACCCTTTTGTGGCGGTATTAATACTAGAGGAGAATTCAAGTAATCCTTGATATTATCTAATTAAAGCCTTTTGTTGTTTTTCTCCCCACACAAACTCTTGATCGGCGTTCAATCTCAACAATGGAGTAAATGGTTCTATCCTTCCCGACAAATTTGAAATAAATATTCTAACAAAATTAATCTTACCGATCAAAGATTGCAATTTTGTCTTATTTTCTAGTGGTTTTATATCCTTAATAGCCTTAATACTTCGTTGACTAATTTCAATTCCTCTTTTAAGAACAATAAAACCTAGAAATTGTCCAACTGATATACCAAAGGCACACTTATTTGGATTCATCTTCAAACCATGTTCCTTGTCCTTTCCAGCTCCCTTCATAAATCGGCTAAATGTCCATCGGCTTATTTTAATTTCAGAACCACATCATCTACGCAAATTTCAACTAGCAACTCGATAAGATCATGAAATATATAATTAATAGCACTTTGATATGTAGCACCAGCACTTTTTAATTCAAAAGTCATAACAATCCACTCATACAAGTCGATTGCACCAGGACACTTAAAAGCAGTTTTATGAATATCTTCTTTAGCCATGAAAATTTGATTATAGCTAGCATTGCCATCGATAAAGCTAATAATTTTGTGTCTAGAAGCTGCATCAACCAATAAATCGGCAATCGGTATTGGGTATTCATCCTTGGGAGTAGCTTTATTTAGATCTCTGAAATCGACACAAACCCTTAGCTTCCCATTTTTCTTCATTACTGGTACTATATTAGAAACCAACTCAATGTATCGGCAAGGGCTAATGAAGTTAGCATCATAGAGTGTTGTAATATCTGCCTTGATAGCATCATACATCTCAGGTTTAAATCGCCTTGGCCACTGTTTGTATGGCCGATACTCTAGTTTAATAGGCTGCCGATGTTCTACTATTGATCGGCTAAGTCCTGACATCTCATGATATTCCCAAGAAAAACAATCTCTATATTTTTTTAATAACTCTATTAACTCCTTTTTAAATCCATCAGACAATTTAGCACATACAAATGTCGGCCAAGGGTTATCACTGATTCCAATATCTACCTCCTCTAATTATTGGTCAACCTTACCTTCAAAATCATCCACAATGTCCTTAGAGTAAAAGTTGAGGTCCTCCATGGGTAATTGGTTGTATATCATAATCGGATACTTTTAAGAAATTACCTTTCCAAACTTTTTCAGACAAGCAATCAGTTCCATCCATCTCCCAAATAGATAAATCGGCATTAGCAACATTGACTGACCTATCGGCTTGCACGATTTCTACCTGGTCTCCTTGCCATTGTATCAAACTTTGGTGCATTGTTGATGGGATGCAACAGTTAGTATGAATGCAATCTCTCCCAAGCAATAAACTATGTGAATCCTTTCCATCAATGACAAAAAAATGTAGTAGGAATAGTTTTACTACCCACTGTCAACTGCACATTTAGAACTCCTTTGTTATTCGATGAATTCCCACCAAAATTTTTGAGCACCATGTTAGTCTTGATTAAATCTTCTGGAGTCTTTCCAAGCTTTCTGAATGTAGTATAAGGCATCAAATTTACTGCAGCCCCTCCATCGACAAACATATTGGACATTGACTTCCCATTGACAAAATCCTTAACATACAAAGGCCTGAGATGTCGATGCTTCATCCCTTTAGGCTTCTCAAAAATAGCTTGCTGTGGTGATAAAATTGACTGCACCATCGACTCCTCATAAATTTCTTCATCGGATGTTGCAGTCCTGTATTCTGTAGACAACACGAAAACCATGTTTATAGAAGATGAAGTCCCTGCATCGTCAACTTTAACAGTTTTTCCTTTAGCAGAAGCTGGGATTCTTGTCCTATCGGCTTCAATATCATCAACTTTAACAATTTTGCTCTTCACTCACCACTCCTTCCTCGTCTGTCTTAGCCGAAGGTTGATTTCTTCTTCAATTTTTCCATCTATTCTCTATTCCTAAATCTTTGAACCATTCTTTCTGATTTTTAGTAAAAATTCCACTTAGACACCATTGAGGATTACGTACTTAGACACCATTGAGGATTACGTACTTGTTCATTTTGGTCTTCATCATCTTCAAAATAATCTTCATGAATCGGCCCCAAAAGTTGATATAATGAAAGCTTCTTTGTTTTGGCCAATTCAAATCCCTTACATCATTTTGTTGATAAAAATCTTGACGATAATAGTTGGACCTATCTTCATTGCATCCTGGACGATCTTCAATTGAAGGCAGCCTCATCCTCTTATTCCAACATAATCCAAAAAACTCACAATCCTAGTGTGGATCAAAACAAGATCTTTCCTCTTCATGATAAATCTGCATCTCTTTTTCATTCCTTGTTTGATTCTTTTGATCAAACTTGTTGAATTAATTCAGTCCAATGATTTTTACCATCGGCTTCGTCTACAGATCGCCTTGGATGAACCATATATACTGGAAATGGATGCTCATTAATCTTCATTGGCCTCTTACTATCATCAACCTAAATCTTTCCTTGTTCCAAAGTCGATTGTATCTGTTGCCTGAAAACTTTGTACTCATTTGTCCGATGTGAACCTGTGTTCTGCCATTTGCAATAATTCCTTTTCTTCAACTCTTCAACCGATGGAATAACATGATTTTGTGGCAATACAACCTGCTTTTCTTGCAATAAGAGATCAAAAATTCTATCAGCTTTGTTGATGTCAAAATCATATCTTTCTTCCTTTCCATTATCTTTAACCCAATGGCAAACAACCATCTTTCTGTTTCGTGCCCACTCTACCAAGCCCACCTCGGAATCTTCTTCTTGATCTGCATCGGAAGCATAGTTGTAAACATTATTAACATTATTGGCCTTTTTGGTAAACCTCTCCCTCTTGGACTCCTGGAATCGTTGTTCATGAGCCTCCTTATGTCTTTAAATATTTTAATAAAGTCTGGAACCGATTCATCAGATCTTTGCTTGATTGATGTTAAATATGATAATTTCATCTCTTGTACTCTAGCAAAGAAATACTTGTGAAATTGTATTTCTAAATCGACCCAGACCTCTGACAGAATTAGGTGGCAAAGAAAAAAACCATGTAAACGTTGATACAGACAATGATAATGGAAACAATCTAACCCTTAAACTTCTTCAGCCGAAGCCTCCCCACATTGTACAAGAAATTGGCTGATATGCTCAACTGTTGAAATGTGGTCTTGTCCTGAAAACTTTCAAAAATCTAGAATTCTGTATCAGTTAGGTAATGGCTCTCTATCAAAGCTTTCTGGATACGGATGCCAATACATAATCCCACCATCTTTAGGTTTAAGACCAAATTATTCCCTCATAATGTCACAATCATGTCGGCCCACTCTCGGTTGCCGTTATTTCCAAACTGTTGTGGTGGAGGTCTTTGAATCAATTGATTCATCTGAGTTTGATACTGATTAACCTCTCCATACCGATACTGATGAGGTGATAATGGCTATTGATGTTGAGGATGAAAGTATTGGTTTAAATATTGCTGATGTGGATTCTGTTGAGGTTGATAGTTTTGATGAATTTCATACACAAATTGCGGTCCGATTGGTTGCCCCCCAATCGGTTGTTGATTTAGTTGTCCTCCCATTGGTTGTGCAATCAATTGATCTCTCAATGGCTGTTGTACTAACATATTCCCAATCGGTTGTTGACTTGGTTGACCCCCAACCGATTGCTGAGACTGTTGACTTTCATACGCTAGCCGATGTTGATCTTGAGTCTAATCACTGACCACCATTGAGGAACTAGGACATGTTGTATATTTTTTCTGAATCCTCAGTCTTAATTGTCCGATATGGTAGAAACACATTATTGGGAAGATAAACTGGTCCCTTAGCCTTCTCCTCGGCTATAGTTCCATCCACCACTTTCTTGATCATGTCTGTCAATGTGTTGACCAACACCCCAGACTGATTAATTAAAGCCTGATGAATTGTAGGATCGATCCTATCTTGCTAAGTCATAAGGAAAGGTTCTCCTTTAGTTTTTGTCTTAGTGGTTTCTTCTATCTTCTTACTTCCTTCACCTTCAGACTTCGGCATGATGATTTTGGATTTCTGTACTATTGTTCCCTGCCGAGTAACACTAAAGGATTCCAGATACATGTTTTCAAACTCCTAAGTAAGTTATATCATCTGCGCCTTTTGTTGATAAGATAACTTGTTGGCGGTGACTGGGATGTTGTTCTCTACATTGATTTTAGACATGGTCAAAATCTTGATTGTCCCACCAGGCATGCCAAAAGCGTGTTGATGTGAAAACACGACGGCCTAAAAGATTTTCTTAACTTCAGTGCAGGTCCAATGCTTCAGGTTTTGGGCATGCCAGTTGGTTCGATCCTGCAACTAACAAGATAGACAATGGTAAATGGTAGAAAATGATAGCCGATCGACCGATAGGCCGGTGTCGTATCGTATCAACCGATGCACGAATGAATTGACTATAGGTTATAAAAGATGCTACACATAAACTTGATACGATACGACAATCCTATAGGTCGAACCTAGTCGATGCAACATAAGGTTGAAATATTAAAGCTAAGTGTTATACAATTATATGATCTATGTCAGTGTTTTGGATAAGGTGTACCCAATGATCTTGGATTGAGCTCGGCGGGACCCACCATATATCAAGTCTTATACGAAATCATGCCTCATATATGAAAGGTGTTCCGCATAAGGAAGGAGAAGTGAGTTCAAGTTGGAAACTACAAGGACAACTCGGATCGTATCCATATTTGTCTTTCTAGTTCTACTCAGACAAGGGAACATTTGTGGTATAAATACAAGACCCCCTAAGAGGAGAGGAGATAGACCAATATACGTTGCCAGATGCCAACATCAGAGACAAGCCTGGATAGACTCAATCTGGAGCCACAAAGGCCAACATGAGGGATCTAGGGCTATCCCCAAATATCGCCGAGATCGTATTGGAGGAAGAAGACTACCCTGTCGTCGACTACGTGTGGAGATCCATGCCGCCAAGTTGACGACGACTAGACTAGGTTCTCCCAAATATTGTACTCATGAGATTCTGACATATAAGAGCAACACAGGCTTCGGCCAATAGGAGTAGGGCTATTACCTGTCAGTTAAGGGGTCCGAAACTGTGTAAAAATCCCTATCTCCCGTCTCTTTTACCTCAATCTCGCGTATACCTTGGTTCCAACAATCCCCATACACTACAAATATCGTAGTCGCGATCTACTCCGTTGACAATCTAGATAACTAGCCGATGTGCAGATAAATATAGATTAAACCCAAGGCAACTACGATCGGCTGTAGAGTCAAAAAAAACATACAATTGTTAATTCGATCTTTCTCTTAGATACGAGCAACAATGATAGATCAGACCTAACCAAGACAGTATTAGTTTCTAATAACAAAGATCAGATGAATTAATAATTATATGTACTTATATCATAGCCGATGAAATAACTTGAGTAGCAAAAAATAACGTATCGACTACAGCTTCGATACAACCTTACACAAGAATATCAAGCTTAATTAAATATATTAAACAAGCTACAATCTCAACAGATCAGACCCAACGGAGACAGTGTGATACTGATAACAAGCTTAATAGATTTAAAGGATTGATAAACTTATATAAGATGAAAGATATAACAAATTAAGTTAAAGACAACATGCAATCTTAAAATAAAACAGTTGTACCAGGTAATGTCGAAACTTGATTTTGGCAATGAGAAAAGGGGTAGCGTACAAGCACCAAACACGATGGGTTATGAGACAAAGGTTTATACAGGTTCAGGCCTTCTATAAAGAAGTAAAACCCTACTCCTATTTCGGGGATTGTATCCGCCGAGTTATGTATTATGGAGGAAAATCTATCTAAAGACTTATGCCCCTCAGGGGGCTTCCTGCCATCCTTATATAGCTTTAGAGGGCAGGTTTACAAAACAAGGACTTAACCACATACGGTATTGGTCTCCTAATCCTTATATGTAATTCTCCCGACTCAGGACTATAAGCCATTCCATAATACACAAGGAAGCATAATACTCAAGTCCTAAACCGTTACATAATCATCATATAAAACCTATCCCCTATAACCAGTCGGATAGGGCAGCCGTGTGGGTATATGGTACCCATAATCTCCATAGTAGCCCTGAGACATGCGCAGTCAACAAGATAACTCCACCTTGAACCAGATTACTCCATAGCCGAGTCGTTATATCATCTCTGCCATAGTCTCCAAGTGCTTTAATCCAAAAAAGGCTTTGAAGGGCTAAAAAAATTCAACAAAAAATATACCTAGGTGCATCGACTAGATGCACCTAATTAGGTGTAGCCCCCAAGTATGTGTTTAGTTGAATAAACTAAGCGTATAGTCAAGAATTTAAAAATTGGACCATTCGAGTGGTCCTATATAAATAACATGCCTAGGCAAAGCCAAAAGCAGTTTAGAAAGAATCACATAGCAAATAGCCTTAACAATAAAGCTTGCTGCATAGTGAATACGAGTACTAGTATCATATTGTGCACATACTGCCAAAGCTAATATGTCCGAGTCCCTACAAGACACACAATTTCACCATACTCACAGATATATGGCATTTGTGGTATAAAATCTGAGTTATTAAAACCCATAAATAGATTTACCAACTGCTTGAAAAATTTGACCAAAATATAATTAACCTAAGTTATAATATTGGTCTTAATTAAAAGAGCACACAATTATGTGGCAAGATAGCATTGATTATAATATAAAATCAATTGCATGATAAAACCAAACAGCTCCTGCAACTTACAGAAAAGTTACCAGGATAGTTATAAAAAACTTTACTGTTTGCCACCTCCCAAATCGCATCGTGCCAACTCATAACAAAGTTGCACAACCACCGTATGAAAGGATTTTGAAGGTATCGGGCAATAAAACACGCGCATATTGCCAAGGCAAATTTTCTCAAGTCCCTAGAGATATGTGTTGAGCCACACCTGGGATATGGGCTGTAGGCATCTCGTGGGCCTCGGCCCGAATGAAGAAACGCTTACTGATACCTAAAAAAATAACCGCCGAAGAGCCATTATCTTCCAAATCTTATGTGCACGTATATACAAAATCTTCTCCACCGGGATAGTAGTTGACTACAACGACAAACTGCCAGTTCTTCCTTACTATATCTTTTAGCCACCTCCTCCGGTATGCAAATCCCAAAACTTCTTTCAATATCATTTGCTTTACCATGCTTGCCAGCACTTTTTATATTAACAAAACCCCTTCTATAGGAAAATGCCTTAATGGTTTCCCGGCCATTCAAAGTATACCATGAAGATCTCCCAAGATCAACCAATTATCAACCAAGTTGCTAGTGGTCGGGCGATTGGCGGGATAAAGATTAAGGCCCAGGCAAAGAATAAAAGGGCTGCAGCTGAAGAAACGGACAAATGCGCAAGCAAGCAGAGAATATTAATCATCAATGACTCGAACGAAGAAGATGAAGAGATTATGACTCCGAAAACAAATATCAGCTCGCCAAAGCCAGCCTCCTCCAGATCAGCACGCAAGATTAGGAAATCCAATAAGTAACTCTCGTACAACTTTCACCGTGTCTTTAAAAATATCCAGGATTACTTCTAGTATTTAAACCTATATGACACACTTGCAGAAAACCCCAAGACATTGATCCTACCGGGCTACCGAACAAGGCCAACCAACTGCCAACCAGGAGCCCCCGACTGGAAACTAGTCAGGTTTTGCTGACCAAGCCCCTGAACAAGAGCCCTTGACTGGAAATCAGTCAGGTGAAGAAAATCAAGCCCCTGGCGGTCAGGGTATACCAATCGAAGACCCAACCCCGGACAACAATGAAGATACCAATAGGGGTCAAACAACTGAAAATGCCGCTGCGCAAGGAAACCAGGACCAAACAATCCCTGACGTAGATGAGGATGATCAAGGTCCTCCACGCACACATCCTGAAGTAACCACAAGTGAGTTCTTTAATCATATAAATCTTCTAAATTGAACACTGCTCCTGAAATCTTGAATTGCTTTTTTTAGATCCAATTCCAGGAGAAGACAAAGAAATCCCTCGAATCAAATCAGCAAAGGACTCGCTGTCTCTAGTAAAAATCCACTAGCGCATTTGAACTCCTTGGAAAATATCTAGCAAGAACTCAAAGAAGCCAAGGAAGAAGCCATAGCCAAAGAAACGGTGATAAGAGCAGAAATTAACCAGTTGCAGCATACTAAGCTAGAATTCTGTGGTTCAATTGGAGGTAACAGAAAATAACCCAACCTCATATATTGTTCAATATATGACTGCTAATTTTATATCTTCGTATGTCAACTCATCTTGCTGAGATTGAATCACTTAAAGCCCAATTGAAGAAAGCCGAGAACGACAACGCCAAACTGGAGACTAACAAAGCCAAAGCAATAGCTGATCTTGAAGGTAAACTTTTCTGACTCTAGCCCTCGATTTATCTCAAAATATTGCCAATATACCTTGAAAATTTGAAACCTTACAACCCACAAGAAGAAATTCATAGCTCAATTTGAAGTCTTCACTGAGGGGATCAAGAAGGCTGAAAGAATCAGAGATGATATTGCAAACGCAGCTGCTGCAATCCTGAACGCAGTCTTTCAAAACGGCTTAGGCTCGAGCTCTGATGACGCTAAAGAAATATTCGAAAATCTCAGAAGGCCTCCTAAAAAATACTTGGAGAACATCAATGACACAGCCACAATGAGTGCAAGCCACGCCCTAGCGATGACGAAGTCCCTATATCCCCGAGTGGATATAAATACTATTGGAGATGGCTTCACAGACAGTACTTTTGATGAACAAGCTTTAGATCTAATAAATGAAGCGCAGGAGTCCGCCAAAAAGATAGTTGCCGACATTGTAGAGAACTTCCAGGGATAAATGCTCTTTGTAAAAACTCTTGTAGCCTAACTTGTAATATATCAGCTTATTTATGTTTGTGCTCTAACTTGAATCCAGCTTTTAATTTCTTCAAAATTCTCATCCAATTGACATCAAGCATAAAACTTGATTAAGTCATATGTACAAGAAAATTTATATTTTATTGATATTGGTAGCCCCCGACTGGCAACTCAAGAAGACAACTTACTTGAAGTCGGTAGTCAAGAAAAGCAAAGTACAAAAGAGTAACTTTAAGTATAATAGCGCCGAAGGTATTCAATATTCCAAGAATTCTCCACGATTGATCCATCTTCACGCTTTAATTGATAAGCCCTCGGTTGAGTGACTTCAGTGATTATGAAAGGCCCTTCCCATAACGGGGACATTTTGTGTCTATCCTTCGTCGTTTGTATCTTCCTCAAAACCATATCACCAACAATAAATGCCCGCGATAGAACATTGCGATTGTGGTAATGCCAAAGTCCTTGGAGATATCTAGCCGACTGAATAAGAGCAGCTTCACGGGCTTCTTCCAGTCGGTTTAAATCATCAACGCGGTCTTGGTCATAACGCTGCTCCTTAAAATTATGAACTCGAAGAGATTCAAATTTCATCTCACTCGACAACATAGCTTCAGCACCATAAACCAAAAAGAAAAACGATTGACCCGTCCAACATAAGGGTGTAGTCTATCGAAAACACAAGCCTTGATGCCTTGAAGAATCATACCATTAGCACGCTCCACCTGTCCATTGCTCATAGGATGTGCAACCAACGCGTTGCCTATTTCGATCCCAAAATCTTCGCAAAAATGTTTAAAAACTCTTCCTGTGAATTGAGTTCCATTGTCAGTAATAATCTTGTTTGGAACACCAAACCGATGTACAATATTAGTGAAGAAATCCCGAGCTTTATCAGCTATAATTGTTCAACCGGCTTAGCCTCAATCCACTTGGAAAACTTGTCGATGGCAAACAAAAGATGCATGAAACCTCCTGGAGCTTTCTTAAAAGGACCCACCATATCCAAACCCCAGACAGCAAAAGACCATGAGAGTGGTATAGTTTGCAACTCTTGAGCCGGAACATGGATCTGTCAGGCAAAAAACTGACAACCTGTTGGTAGTATGCCCTAGAGGTAATCATAGAGATGATGATGCTACGATTGTATCCATGATATATTTATGTGTTTATTGAATATCCATTAAAGACAACTTGTATTGATCAATAGTTATGTGAATTGTTTGTGAAACTCTTTTACATGTATGGCTATTCTAAACTTGTCCTTGATCGGAGTTCGTGTAGTAACACACATGAATATTAGATCAGCACATTATTAGTTGATGACTACGTTTCACAAGTCATGGACATAGAGATGTCAAACTAATAATGTGGGCGCGTGTATGACATGTGAGCTGGACTGATCCGACGTGAGAATTGTCTCTATACACAACATATACATTATGTCCTTAGACCTGTGATTGTTGTATGTGCTCAAGATGTGAAACGACTTACTTAGGGACTATCAAACGCTACTTCGTAACTGGGTAGTTATAAAGGTGGTCTTCGGGTTTGCCAGGTAACATGTTGTGAGACATAAACAATCAAGATGGAAATTGTCCCTCTCCACGTGAGAGAGATATCACTGGATCACTCTAATGATTGGATCAACAAATGCATGGCCATGCTTAGGTTAAGTGTTAACCTATGAGTGAACCATATATCGAGAGGCAAGGGAATAACATGTATATGGTATTGTGGTGGTTCGTCTGATTTGATCTTTGCGTATGCATAGGAGTTGATATGTCTTGCTAGAGGCCGCTGTCAACTATTGGTCGAGTAGGAGTATTCGGGCCATGTCTATGTGTACGTGAACCCATAGGGTCGCACGCTTAAGGGCCTGGAAGCCTAATTCGGGTTGGACCCGAATTAGACTAGGTTTAGGGTCGCTGATGGGCCTCCAACTCGAGGCACACCAGGACGCCTATATAAGCAAGGGGTGGGTGCGAGGCTAGGGTAATTCAACTCTCCCTGCAGCCGTTGCGCCCCCCCCACGCTCACGCCTAGCGCTCCTCGCGGACCTAGCAGTCCGGAGGCGCATCGCTTCCTCCCCGTACGTGTGAGATTCCTCGGAGGTGCTGCATCTGGAGCACAAGGACGAACCGCATGAGGAACGATTCGCAAGCGAAGGACGGACGTGTGATGGACGACCACGCAACTGCACGGCACTGCTGCGACGCGTTCAATTACATCGAGTCGTCTCCGCTGCACCTGCGCGTCTAGTGGTAATCCTGTAACCTGTAACTAGCAGTAGATCTTGGTTTATGAGGTAGAAAATTTTGATTTGTCAGCTAGCGTAGCAACCTGATAACCCTACACCACAATCCCACCTTATGCTTGATTCACAAATGACTGGCTTTTACTCTTTTCCCACAAGAAGATGTGAGGCCAATACACAATGATGAGTTGAGAATCCTATATGTCATGGTCAAAAAGACTAAAATCTCCCCTGTTAAAGCTATGATCATAGAAAAGTTTAAGATGGTAGGACCAATTAAATTCATATCTTTAATCACTCTTACAACTACGAAAATTGGACCGTTGTACGACAATCCAATCATAGACATCGCCCATTCTTGCTCCATTATTGATGAGGATTATCTTGTGCAACGACATATTGTGAAACAAGGTCCAGATGTCTCTCTTATATTTTTTCCCCGGATATACAAATGAGATTCTGTTACCTAACCTAGAATTTTATTTGTATAAATGTTGGGTGCTAACCATTCCTCTTGTGCCATGAGAGGTAACCCCTAGGAGTAGTGTTTCTGGTAGGATGACTCGGAGTATGTCAAGGAATGCAGCCATGTAACAGCTGCAACAATAGCCGCAATATTCTTTTACACAACAGACGGATTGCACCCGATTGGGACAAACCACCTTCGGCTTATGAAGCGGGAGGCTAGGCTTGGCAAAGCACAAGTAGTGGCCACTGGGAGCAGCCCGCCAGTAGACACTGCGACAACTTCCCAGTGAGGATGACTCCTCCAGCTCTAGTGGGATGCCCCCGTCATTTGGTGCACGCCGCTCTTTCTCGGGTAGAGGTTATCGCGACCTCAACCAAGGATATGCGGACATCACCCAATGGTTGTCAGAGCTTGACCTCATGACTGCTGAGTTGCAAAATAGGCCTAACCCAACATGTCCACGATACCCACACAAGGGAGCAACATAGACCGATAGCTAGTTGGCAAAGGTCAACACTACCATGCAGCAAAACCAGGCAGACTTGATGGCATACTTCCGTTCGCAAGGGTTTGATCCCTATCACAGACCATGAGCAAGAAGCTAGCTTTGGGGAAGGCCCCTCACGTAAGGTAACTTGTATCTTTATTTCATTGCATTACATTCCAAAAAAGAAAATTTATAAAAAAATTAAAAAATATAAAAATACCACAAATATTTGCTTTACCATGCGCGTTTAGAATGTTTTAGTTCTCATGAATGAAATGATGAATAGTTGCTCTGTTTTATTTCTCTCTAGTGCTTACTTTACAACTTAATCTTCACCTAAGTTTTGAGTTTGCTGGTCAAAAATGTTTGCCTTAAACTTGTAACTTGTGGGTTCCACACACGGCCTGTCCTAATTGACACTGTACTATACTATAATTGAACAATGGCATGGTTATCCTTAACTATCCGCTAAGTTGTTCGAGACATCAACAGAAGTAAATAAAGGAGATACGCGGCCCCTTAACTATAATTTGCAAAGTAATACACAAGCTCGATGAGATCCTATGAGCTAGATAGACTCTGTCCTTTATTTAAGGTTAGGGTCACTCAAGAAATTGGGGGTGGGACCTGCTGGCATAATGCAGGAAGCCGGATAGTTCAACTTGCCTGCCCAAAGTCAATCTATGAAAAGTCTTCCTTATAGGCACACCGATATGCGATGGTGAAATAGAGTTGCTATGATCTTATTTCCAAGTGATACTTGACATCCGGAGTTTTTGTTTTGAAAAAGAATGAAAATTTATAAGTTCCTAAAGGATGATAAATTCCTAAAAAAGCCATATGATGATTATTGTTGACGGTCCTTAAGTACAAAATCCGATCATCAATTATTGCAGAAAACCAATTGGAATAAAAGATCAAACTTAGTGGTAGTAATTATTACCAATCATTTCCACACGAGTTGGTGAATATTTGTATGTAGGTGAATTATGGACTAAAACCACCCGCCATGCAATGAAATACAACTATGGACAATCGAACGCAAGTACATGGATTGGAGGTCCCACATGTCAATCAAAACCACCTATAATTGAGCCCATCCAAGGTACAACATGCAGAGGGACGATCAGGCAGCCTCCCAGCCGAAGGAGTGGACGAGAGGTGGGACCAGCAGGTCGGCGGAACCACTAGGTCAGCCGAACCGCATTTGGTTCCCCTCACCATCTAATTCCATGTGTAAGATCCTGATGACTCCCTAAAGGCTCTCACTCTCAAATTGCACAAGTGGGGGAAAGGCTAATCTCTAGTAGAGTTAGAATATAGGAAGAGAGTGAAGGGAAGCTCCAGAAGGAGTGCCCCAAATATCGGCTTTCTCTCCAGGATGTTCCGGAGATGTTGGCCTATCTTCGGGAGAATCCTGGTGGAGCGTCGGAGTTGTCGGTCCTCTCTTCGGTCTTGTACCTCTATGGGTGCTACTTTAATAAAGTAAGTGTTCTAGATTTCCTTTTGGTATTTAAATACGTTATGTAAGTAAGATACATTTTTATTGTTGCAGGATTGTCGCTTAGTATTTATATTAAGTGCTCTAGTACTCAGACTCTGGATGAAAAAGGAAGACCCTACGTGAGGCTAGAGTAGTAATCAATAACTTAGGCGTGATGTATAGGTTAGCGATTACCTTTGATTGTTGCGTACTTCACATAACGTAAGGTAGGTGGCAGGTGGTGACAGCCCTATCCGTCCTTCGTATCCCTCCATGTTTGAGTACATCATAGAGCTATAGGCCAAACTCAGATTAATAGACCAGGGGAGAGCCGATGCCTGAAGCAATTGATACAATTTTACCTTTAACTTATGTCCAATTAATTAACCCATGGGAATCCTCTCTAGCTTAAGTATGCCATTGTTGGGATACGCATAGGCTACGATAGCATAAATCAAATTTTTTCTATTGCGTAAACCGGGAACCATGCAACTATGAGATAATAGATCGTTACCACTCGACGCGCTATGCCACGGAAGTAAGTGCTAAGAAGCCGAAGGAACGTTGGCGACGTCGCGCGCGTCGATGTAGAGGAAGTAGTAGATCGCAGCAGCCCGACCTTCTCCTCCTCATGTGTACGCCCCACCGTGCTCTCACGCCGATCAGCACCGCAGACCATTGGTGCCTCTACCGATATCCACACGTCCAGGGATGGAACACGTCGCACGGGCATGCTAGCGCCCGTGCGCGGCTAGGGTTTTGCTCGGGAGGGGAGTGATGGCTAAGGTTTTTTTTCTCACACCACCAGTCTCATCACCTAAAGAATATATATAGGATCCATAACTGGGCCTCCGAGGCCCATAGGAGTCCTACTCGGATCTCTATCCGAATTGATCATATATTGGATCTATATCCAATCCCTTTATTCTGGCTCATTAAGTGTGCGACCCTGTAGGTTCATGTACACTCAGCTGCAACTCGAAAACTCCTTTTCAATCCACGTGCCAACAAAGGCCCCTAGCAGAACATATCGACCCACCGGGCATACATAAAGATTATATCGGCTGAACCTTTAGTGTATACTTGTATGAACACCTTTGCCTCACGATATCGATTAAGCTCAAGACTAGATATGTGCCATGCTTTAATAGCTCAATCATTCACTAAATCTTGTAATAGATTATTTAACCTGCGATTGACTCCTCAATCACTTTTGGCATGGCCATGCACTTTCATAATCTATAACATCGAGGGACCCAGAGATATCTCTCCAAGGAAGGGGCAAATCTCTTGATTATTCATATCCCACTACATTTTCCATAGCTTGCCCGAAGACTATTTTTATAACTACCCAGATACGGAGTAGTGTTTGGCAGCCCCTAAGCAAGCTACTACACAAGTTGGGAACCATAATAATCTCAGGTCCAAGGTTTCTACACCAACACTAATATGAGACCACTGATGACACATCACATATAGCTCTTGCAGTGTCTCATGTTGGGTCTATCCGACAAGATGTTCCCCAACATGTGTCCACATTATTAATTTGGTATCTCCGTACCAAGATCCATGATCATCAATCAATGAATGTGTTGATCATTGAATCATATTTTTTTATATGATATTTGATCAAGGATCCTTTAGAAATAGTAACATACAACATAAATAGTCTCATGAACGAATCACATATTCATTAATCAATAATAAGTTATCTATTTCAAGGAACAATGTATAATAAAGATGTAAACATAGTATGTGATACAATCATCTCTATGATTGCCTCTAGGGCATATCACCAACAACCATTAGTAGTTGTCCTTGGTTGATTTCTGTTCTTAGATATACACATACATTCCCAGTGATTCGATACACTTGTGTTGACGCAAAATTCGTCGCACACATGAAGGCCTAAGAGGTTTGCTTACTCTAGAGCAAATCCTATCAATTCGAGTTTAGGGCGTGCCAGTTAGTTTGATCCTGCAACTAACAAGAATTAAACAAGGAATATTGTATCAATGGGACAATTGGCCAAGGGACCGATACAATTTGGTTTGCCCAAGCCGATGCCGATGGCATTTCGAATCGATCGGCTATAACCGAAAGAATTTACATATACGAAGGATAAAACATCATCAGCCAAAACAAGGACATGATATATTTGCTAATTTCCTTAATCCTATTAAAATCAATTTTGATAGATTGGACTCAACCGAGACAGTTTAAGATTGAAGGTAATAAAATAAAAGTTTTAAGCAAATATATGTATCATAAGCCGATGTGTAAAAGTTTGAACCTTATCGAAAAATTTATATGAAGCAAGTAAGCAAATATCAGTTAAGACAAGTTAAAAAATAAACTACCAGCAATCTGTAATTATTAGATTTCTATTAAAATCAATCTTGATAGATCGGACCGAACCGAGACAGTATTAGATTGAGAGCAATAATCACTAAGACTAGCTGATTATATTTGTCGGTGTTATGAATAAGGCATACCCAATAATCTTGGTGTTAAAAGAAAAATTTGGTAAAGATATGCCCGCAATCAAGATTGGATCCGAGGCGGATTTGAAGGAAAAGAAGGAGTTTTCTAAAACAGGCAGCACATCGGTTGAAGCCATATCGGCTGGTATGGGATCGGATTCGGCAGCCAATACGGGTGTTCTGAGTCAGATTTGGTTGAGCCGATATAGGTAGCTTAGGTTCGTATTGACTTCAGAGAAGGACTTGAAGATATTGCCAACTAGGGATTGAGTCCGGATAAGGCAATTGTATCTATTAATTAGGAATAAGAGTTAGTTTCCTTTTTGTAATATTGTGGTAAGAGTCCACTTAGGACTTGTTTGCTTAGGTAAGTTATAAATAGTGTCCGGCAAGGACAAGGTTTGTATGTATTGGTATAAATATAAGTCCGAGGTCTATGTAAAAACAAGAGTTCAATACCACACTTTCGGCGCATCGCCACAATTTTCCTTTAATTTTCTCGATGAGTTCGTGCTTCGAGTTTGTCAGCTGGAGGTATGGCTTGTTAATTTACCACATAACTTAACCAATCTAAGTCGATGGCTAATTTAGCCTTATCAGCAGAACCTTGCACAAGGTTTTGTCGGTGTCCTCTAAATCAGTTTATTAGCCTAGATTGGCATAAGGTATCTACCACCCTGAAAAACATTCAAAGGCTTGATTGTCTAGATATCATGCATTTTTTTACATTGTATGCTGCATCAGCCCTAGTCCTAATTAGAACCATGACCTTTAGTTTGTCTCTTGCTTGTAGTTGGTGTAGCATTGGAGTTTCAGCCAATCTTATCTGATATGACTGTTTAGCTTTGTTTGAATTCCCTTAATCATACTTTTCATGTTATATCTGCCCCTTATACAAGGATCTCACTTTGGTTAAATATATCAAGCTTGCCTCGGCATATTTATCTAGACTAATGTTCTTATATAAGGCTATATCGGAGTATTAGCCGATACATTATCTATTTTAACCTAGTTATGATTTCATCGGCTAGTATTTAATCTCTATCTATAGATTATATATTCACAGCCGATGGAGCGTGATTAGGGTTTGCTTTATTTTGTTTATCTTACACCTTACAGCCGATTCGGTCAAATCGCATCGGCTAGGTCAATATGGTATGTCATTGGCTTATCGGCCGATCGACTATCGTATATCTAACTATTTTATTGTATATCTTGTTGGTTGCAGGATCAAACCAATTAGCATGCCCTGAACCCGTTTGTCTAAGATTTGGACCTGCACTGGAGTGAAGCAAATCTCCCAGGCCGCTGTGTTTTGCATGAACACGCTTTTGGCACTCCTGGTGGGACCACGACTTTCAAGACATCTATCATGCCAAAGATCACTGGGGAGAATATCATGCCAGTGATGATTGAGCAATTATCTGATGAACAAAAGGCAAAGATAGAATAGCTTACACAAACTTTTCGCAAGATGTATCTGGATTCCTTTACAATGTCTCGACAAGGAAAAGTTGTTCAAAAAGGAAAAGTTGTCTTCCCGAAATTTGAGACCGAATCCAGTACACAAGATAATGGGGCTAAAACAGAAGATATCAAAGCTAAAGAAGAGCAATCAGTAAAAGATGATAAAATTTCATTACAAGATCGGCTGGATTATGTGGTACATCAAGCTTTGATTAATCAGTCCAATGTGTTGCTGAACACAATTAACAATGTGGTCAAAAAGGAGATGGATGGGACTATAACTGAAGAGAAGGCTAAAGGACTAGTATACTTTTCAAACAATGTGTTTCCTCCATATAGGACCATCAAGACTAAGATCCCAGATTCTTCAGGGTTGCAACAACAATTTGTGTCTGGGGGACACAAATTAGGCTCCCAGGATCAACAAGATCACCAAGATTAGGCTCCCAGGATTGTACTACCAATATCAGCTGGGATTTTCCAAAACTCTATTCAAGAGCCGCTGGGAAGTCAAGGAAATTAGACTTTTACTCAGCAGCCGATTTTGCCAACATCATCTGGACCACAATATGTACATGAGGTACATCAGAATTATCAATACCAACCTCATCAACCTTTCTTGGCCCAAACTTTAAGTTTTCAGCCTCAGCCGATATCGCCTCAACTGTATAGGCCAGAACCTGTTCCACAATACCAATACCAGCCACAATTTAACAGTTATGATAAAGTGCCACAATTCAGTGGAGGACAACAACAGTGGGCTGACATGATTGCAGAGGTGGTCAGAGAGCAATTTGGTTTGAAGCTCAGAGATAGTAAGAGTATGTATCGGTATCCATATCCAAAATACTTTGGCAAAGTGCCATTGCCGAGCCGATATAAGATTCCAGGCTTCTCAAAATTTTCACAGCAAGATAATGATGTAGATGCAATATTCCAAGGTAGTTTTCATCAACCAGGAAATTCAAGGATTAAGAATCGGCCAATGCAGAAAAAGTTGTCAGTACACCAACGTTTAGTGCCGATTCATTAACATTATTTCAAGGATGAAGGTGAAGACCAAGGAAAGCAAGTTCAAAACCCTCAATGGTATCCATCCGGAATTTGCACCAAGAATCAAAAATGGAGGGTACAACGGCTGTGAAACCGAGAGCGGATGCAGGAAGTTGATGAAGAGGTTGATTATCGGCTGCAACGAACCAGGAAGGAGTGGCGTGTCAAATCCAAAATTGATCAGCCGATGAAGTCAGAGCCGATAAGGTTTCAACATTTGCAAAAAGTAAAGCTATAACTTCATCTTTAGTCAATATGGTGTTTGTGTTGCCAGTGGAACACGGTATACATGCAGCCGATGAGGAAATGGAAGAGTCATTGGCGATGTTGACACTAACACCAGAACAAGCTGTCTTCAAGGAACCTGAGGATGATGAACATCGACACTTGAGACCTTTATATATTAAGGGTTTTGTTAATGGGAAGCGGATGTCCAAGATGTTAGTTGATGGAGGAGCAACTGTCAATCTTATGCCTTATACAACATTTAGAAAGCTTGGGAAGACTCCAGAAGATTTGATCAAGACCAACATGGTTTTAAAAGATTTTGGATGGAATTCATCTGAAACAAGAGGAAATCTGAATGTTGAGTTGACAGTTGGTAGTAAAACAATTCCAACCATATTTTTTGTCATTTATGGAAAGGGATTATATAATTTGTTGTTAGAGAGAGATTGGATACATGCAAATTGTTTCATACCTTCAACAATGCATCAAAGTTTGATTCAGTGGCAAGGAAACTAGGTAGTGATTGTGCAAGCCGATAGGTCAGTTAATGTTACTATTGCTGATTTAACTATCTGGGAGATGAAAGGAGTTGATTGTTTGTCGGGTAAAGCATGGGTAGGTGATTTCTTAAAAGTGTCCGATTGTGATATTCAGCCGATCGGTGATGAAGGACCTTAGCTTTTGCTTTGACAACGTAGAGGTTGGCCCCAATGCATATGTAGAAGATTCTATGGATGATTTTGAAGGAAAATTGGGGCAAGGGTTTATGTTGACTGATGAGCTAGAAGAAGTAGATATTGGTGATGGTGATAGACCGAGGCCAACATTTGTAAGTGCTAAATTGTCAGATATATTCAAAAAGGAATTAATTAAGCTATTGAAAGAGTATAAAGATTGTTTTGCATGGGAGTACTATGAGATGCCAGGAGTAGCTCCCTATTAAGCTCCCTATTAAGCTAGGATATTGGTCATATAAACAGCCTCAAAGACAATTCACGCAAGAAATGTATGATGCTATCAAGGCTGAGATTACAAGACTCTATGATGCCAATTTTATAACGCTGTGCCGATATGCTGAGTGGGTTTCAATTATAGTACCAGTAATCAAGAAAAATGGAAAGCTTAGAGTTTGTATTGACTTCAGAGTTTTGAACAAAGCTACAACCAAGGATGAGTACCCAATGTCGATTGCTGATTTATTGGTTGATGCAAATGGACATAAGATTATTTGTTTTATGGATGGTAATGCAAGATATAACCAAATTTTTATGGCTGAAGAAGATATTCACAAAACAGCTTTTGGGTGTTCTGGTGCAATTGGTTTGTATGAGTGGGTCATTATGACTTTTGGTTTGAAGAGTGCTGGTGCTACATATCAAAGGGCTATGAATTATATTTTTCATGATCTCATTGGTATATTGGTTGAAATATATATCGATGATGTGGTTGTGAAATCTGAAGAGATTGATGGACGAAGAGTGCTGGAAAGAACAAGGAAGTATGGTTTGAAAATGAATCCTAACAAATGTGCTTTTGGTGTATCGGCTGGACAATTTCTTGGTTTTCTTTTTCATGAAAGGGGAATTGAGATAACTCCAAGGAATATAGATGCTATTAAGGATATTGAACCCCCACAAGATAAAACCAGGTTTCAATCCTTGATCGGCAAGGTTAATTTTGTAAGGAGATTTATTTCTAACTTATCAGGAAGAATTGAGCCTTTTACTCCATTGTTGAGATTGAAAGCCGATCATGAATTTGTATGGGGAGAAAAGCAACAAAAAGCATAGGATAATATTAAGGAATATCTGAGTTCACCTCTAGTTTTAATGCCACCTCAGAGAGGGATTCCGTTCAAGCTTTACTTATCGGCCGATGAGAGGTCTATCGGCTCAGTACTAGTTCAGGAAGTTGATGGGAAAGAAAGGGCAATATTTTACCTTAGCAGAAGGCTTCTGGATGCAGAGACGAGGTATACTCCTATTGAGAAATTGTGTCTGTGTCTGTATTTTTCATGTACAAAGTTGAGGTATTATTTATTTTCAAACGAGTGCACAATAGTTTGAAAGGCCAATGTGGTAAAATATATGCTATTGGCTCCGGTCTTGAAAGATAGAGTTGGGAAGTGGATTTTTGCCTTAACAGAATTTGATCTTAGATAAGGAAGGTAGAGTTGCCAATTTTATCGTTCAGCACCGAGGTGAGTCAGTTAATTATGTTGAGATGATGCCTTGGACGTTATTCTTTGACGGGTCTGTTTGTACACATGGTTGTGGTATTAGTTTGGTAATTATATCGCCTAGGGGGGCAAGTTTTGTGTTTGCTTTTACAATCAACCCTTATTATACAAACAATCAAGTTGAGTATGAAGTAGTGCTTAAGGGTTTGCAACTCTTGAAAGAAGTCGAAGCCGATGCTATTGGGATTGTTGGAGATTCATTGTTGGTAATCAATCAGTTGTCATGGCACTATGAATGCAGGAATGAGATATTGAGGGTTTATAATGAGAAGTGCCAAGAGTTGATGAAAAATTTCAAGGTGATTACTATGAAGCGTATTCCCAGAGAGTAGAATATTGAAGCCAATGATTTAGCTCAAGGTGCATCGGGCTCTAAGCCGATATTGAAAGATGTTGATATTGAGATTGCAGAAGTTGGTACCGATGATTGGAGATATGATATTATTAATTATTTGAAGAATCCTTCTCAGTTGGCTTCGAGAAAGTTGAAATATAAAGCTTTGAAATATGTGTTGCTCGATGAGGACTTATATTATTGGACGATTGATGGAGTTTTACTTAAATGTTTGAACCTGGACGAGGCTAAAGTTGTCATGTGTGAAGCTCATAAAGGGATTTGTGGAACACATCAATCAGCTCATAAAATGAGATGGTTACTTAGAAGGGTTGGATATTTTTGGCCGACAATGCTGGAGGATTGCTTTAGATATTATAAGGGTTGTCAAGATTGTCAGAAATTTAGAGCCATTCAGAGAGCACCAGCATCGGCTATGAATCCAATTATTAAGCCATGGCCATTCAGAGGTTGGGGAATTGATATGATCGGCCAGATTAATCCACCATCAAGCAAGGGGCATAAATATATCTTGGTGGCAACGGATTATTTCACAAAATGGGTTGAAACAAATCCTTTAAAGAAAGTTGATTCTAAAGATGCCATTGAATTTGTGAAAGAGCATATAATTTATCGGTTTGGGATTCCACAAACTAATACAACGGATCAGGGATCTATTTTTGTAGCCGATGAGTTTATTCAATTTGTTGATAGTGTCGGCATCAAGTTGTTAAATTCTTCTCCTTACTATGCACAAGCTAATGGGCAAGCTAAAGCTTCTAACAAGAGTTTAATCAAGTTGATTAAGAGGAAGATTGCTGAATAACCTAAAAGGTGGCATACTACCCTGGCCGATTCGCTATGGGCTTATCGGATGGCATGTCATGGGGCTATGTAAGTGCCACCTTATCAACTTGTATATGGGCATAAAGCTATTTTGCCATGGGAGACTAATATCGTCTCAAGGAGGATCTCTTTGCAAAATGAGTTATCAGTCGATGATTATCATAGCTTGATGATTGATGACTTGGAAGATTTGGCATAGGTCCGATTGCGTGCTTTAGAAAGATCAAATGAGATAAGGAAAAAGTTTCGAGACATTATAATAAAAAAGTTGTGCCAAGGCTTTTGAGGAAGGAGAGCTTGTTTGGAAGTTGATCTTGCCGATAGGGACCAGAGATAACAAATTTGGAAAGTGGTCACCTAATTTGGAAGGATCCTATCAGATTCATAGTTATGTACCTAGAAATGCATATTTGCTTGAAGGTCTTGATGGAGATGTTTTCGGAAGGGCTTTAAATAAAAAATATTTGAAAGAATATTTCCCAAGCGTTTGGATCAATTCGTAATTAGTTGTTCAGCCGATGTATGATAGAGCCGATGTATGGTAACATCGCCTTGAGATGGCCGATATTTGTTATCGCCCTTAGACCAAAAATACAACAAAATCTTTGTAAGAAGAAAATATGGAAGCCAAGATCGGCTAGGAAGCTGATGAATATATCATACAAAAATGTTAAAGTATGATAAGATGAATATATCAAGGGCCTACAGCTATTACATCAACCCAAAAAAGCTTGGATTGTCGATATCGCTCGTAGGCGGATTTGGTCAACTTCGATAATTTTAGTGTCATTAGCATCCGTTCCTGGGATCGGCTTCAGGGCTTTGTTTTGGGCTGCTAAGTGTTTAGCCGATGTCTTCAATTTGGCTCGCTGGATGTCAATGGCTTTTGCTTTTCTTGAGTAATTTCTTTCCGAATTTGTTCCAATTTGGCCAGGAGATCAGCTTCTTGTTGTTCAAGCTTGATGATGCGTTTTGGGTTGCTTCTGAGCTAGCAGTTAGTTCATCAAGCTCCTTGTCGTTGTTCACTTGCTGCCGACTACTTTGAAGGGTTGATCCCAAGGCTTTAAGCTCTCACCGATCTGCAAGTCTTTGCTGCGCCCGTTGAACCTTGATTTGATGAGACTCGAGGAAGGCTGCTGGAGATATAGCATCAATGACTTCATCAGGTAGCTGATATTGGATTTCTTGAAATCTGCTCCTGATCGGCCCACAGTTGGTGATTAAGGCGTCTAGGGAGGCATTGAGCCGATCGGCTATGTCTAGTAGTTAGGCTCTTAAACTTTCAAAGATTGGGGACTTAGCCTTGCTACTGGTTTCTTCATCGTCTTCATCCAAGAATTGGTTGATATCGAAAGAAAACATATCGGCTAAATTTTGCAAAACATGATTGTTGTTTAGTGACAAATGAGATTGAGCCGATGAAATGTATTGATAAGTTTACCTGAGCCATCGGCGCTGCAGTGGTCTTTACTTGTTCTTCTGCATGGTGACTAGCACCAGCAGAAGTAGCTTGATTACTTTGACGGCCGATGAGGAGAAGCCGATGGAGCTCTAGGCTAAAAAGATAATAAGTGTTAAGTGCTCGTGTATCGGCTGATCTTACAAGTTTGAGAAGTTTTGGATATTACCGATGCTATTGTAGAAGCTTGAGGATCTAGAGACAAGGGGGGCATCGGAAAGTGTCTGCCTTTGGCCATAGCTGATACAATCTTGGGCTGCAAAAAGCAAATGTTAACAAAGTTTTGAAGGAGGTTGAAACTGAAGATAAATCATATTTTACTTTCACTTTGCAGATTGTCTTGCGTTGACGAGGTTGAGGTGAAGCTTCATCCATAATTGCTTCATCCAAGAATTCTTCAACATCAGAATCAAGAGGTGAAATGTTATCGGCAGGTTTCTTGGGGGATACAACTTTGGGTTTCTTTGTCAACTTTTTGATGACCGGTGGTTTGCGCTTCCTACCAGCCTTAGGTGTTGGTTCCCTGACTTGGCCTTCTAGCAAAGATGCTACCGTAGGCGCAGCGGAGCCGATGATCGATGGAGTTAGGTCTCCAGATGGCATTAAGGCTAATGCATACACGATCGGCTAGTCGCTTAAGCTTTGAGCTGGAGGAAGAATATCTGGAACCTGCAAAGGAGAAAGTTAGATAATTTTTTGAAAGATAAAGTTTGAAGTTGGTTGAAAATGAGAAAGTTTACCTGAGGGCTAAGAGAAGGGATGATTGTCGTCAAAAAGTAGCTAGCGAGTAGATGGAACAAATGCTTCTTCCATTTACTCCACCATTTGTCAAACAATTGGCTGCGCAAGAGATGGATGTATACATGGTTCAGAGATCCAAGCACAAGACCCTCAATGTTTAGAATTCTATCCATCTGCAGAGCCGATGTCATAATATCCCTTGTTTGGATTTTTCTTGAGAAGTGCAAGCTGGTTGGAAGTTGGCCTAAACCAATTGTCTTGCAGCCGATGTTTGGTGGTAAAATTCATAAGATGCTTGTACATTGCGGCCTTGGGATATTCCTATTGGGAGGATGCATGGGGAGATGGCCGATACAAAGTTTTCTCTTGAGCTGGGATCGGCCGCATTGTTCAAGTCATTGAGCCTCAAATTAGCTGGTAGTTCATAATTTGTGAAGCTATCATAGGGGAACCATATTCTTGCTCTTTTGGCCAATCCATTGTAGAATTGGTAGAACCATTCTTGAAATACCTCAGCCGATGGTCGTAATCCTAGATAAGTTGATGCTGCTACCCCCAAAGACATGCATCGGCGGGTGATAGATTCCTCACTGTCTGAGTGGTCCGATGGGAAGATTGATGAGTGTATGGGAGTTATTTCAGCAACATTGATTGTATACAAGTTTAACCATAGCTGTAAAAACCACCAAGGACCTCCATAACCAACAGGATTCCCTAAGAGAAGCTTGGCTGTTGACCGGTTTAGGGTTTGGTACACAGCTCCGAGTAAGAATTTACCCAAGGGGATGGATTTCTTTGCTACCAGTGATTGGGCTAGATGCTGCATGTTTGCTGTTGGCCACAGGTTGATCCACAGAAGATGAATCGTTCCAACCAGAGGTTGAGGAAATCTATATGTTCCCTATTGTTACTGGGCCAGTGAAGATGTGCTTAGAGGTATATCCTGACCAACCACCCACGTTTTTGGTTGACAGCTTATGTTCACATTTGCTCTTCAAGGAGAAGGGGTTGGCCAATGAAGCAATGTCTAGCCTAGTAAGCATCTTGATGTCTAACAAAGTGGGTGTCATCGGACCTTGACCAAACAAAAAGACATTGAGAGTGTCAGACCAGAAGTAAGCAGTCGATGACAACATGGGTTCATCTTTCTTCCTATCGGCTAAGGACAGGGCTAAGCACTGAGCTATGCCTACTTCTTCCCACATGGATTGCTTGGAAGCTAATATTCTCTTGTACCAAGTTCTCCATCCATCCAAGCTAAAAGGCCATGGTCTGAATACAGTTTGCCAATCGGCCAAATTGGGCTTGGTCTGTTTGTAAAGGATTCTATCGGTTTCGACATTGATGAGCTAGTAGGGGTCTATATCACCCATCGGTCCAAGAAAATAATGGGTTGGTTCTTTTAGGACCGGGATAGCAATTTGATCTCTTAAGAGCTACAATTGAAGAAAAAAAGGGAAGAATCAAAGCTTTGCTGCAGAAGGGGTTCTAAGAGCGAAATTCGACCTAAAACAGGGGCGGCAAGCAAAAGAAGCCGACAAGAGCTTGAGGGGCTGAAGAAACATACCAAGGGGACATCAGTGATGGTTGCCATTGAAGCTTAAGGAAGACAATCGCTGGAAGTCGATGGGGATCATCGCCGGGAATTTACGTTGTCGAGGAGGTGGCCGGAAAAGAGAGAGGAGGCTTGAGCAGCTTGGGCGGTTTTAGCGGCGGTGAAAAGTTAACGGCGTGGGAGTTACAGCCGAGGGTGGTTATTATTTATGGATCACGGTTGTAACGGTCGAAGAACGAAAATAGCAGGAACCCTATTTTTGTGGACCCAAGAGATAATTCCGTAGCATATCAATTTATACTTTGGAATTGGGGGGCATGTGTTAACAGCAAAATTTGGCAAAGATATGCCCGCAATCGAGATTGGATCCGAGGCGGATTTGAAGGAATAATGGAGTTTTTCAAAGCAATCAGCACATCGGCTGATGCCATATCGGTCGGTATGGGATCGGATTCGGCAGCCGATACAGGTGTTCTGAGTCGGACTTGGTTAAGGCGATACAGGTAGCCTGGGTTCGTATTGACTTCCGAGAAGGACTTGAAGATATTGCCAACTACGAATTCGGTCCGGATAAGGCAATTGTATCTATTAAGAGTTAGTTTCCATTTTGTAATATTATAGTAAGAGTCCACCTAGGACTTGTTTGCTTAGGCAAATTGTAAATAGTGTCCGGCAAGGACAAGGTCTGTATGTATGGGGATAAATATAAGCCCGAAGTCTATGTAAAAAAAAGAGTTCAATACAACACTTTCGGCGCATCGCCACAATTTTCCTTTACTTTTCTCGATGACTTCGTGTTTCGAGTTTGTCAGCTAGAGGTATGGCTTGTTAATTTACCACATAACTTAGCCAATCTAAGTCGATGGCTAATTTAGCCATATCGGCTGAACCTTGCACAAGGTTTTGTTGGTGTCGCCTAAATCAGTTTATTAGCCTAGATTGGCATAAGGTATCTACCACCCTGAAAAATATGCAAAGGCTTGATTGCCTAGATATCATGCATCTTTTTACACTTTGTGTTGCATCAGTTCTAGTCCTAATTAGAACCATGATCTTTGGCCTGTCTCTTGCTTGTAATAGGGTAGCATTGGAGTTTCAGCCAATCTTATCTGATATGACTGTTTAGCTTTGTTTAAATTCCCTTAATCATACTTTTCATGTTATATCTGCCCCTTATACAAGGATCTCACTTTGGTTAAATATATCAAGCTTGCGTCGGTATATTTATGTAGACTGATATTCTTATATAAGGCTATTTCGGAGTATTAGCCGATACATTATCTATTTTAACCTAGTTATGATTTCATCGGCTAGTATTTAATCTCTATCTATAGATTATATATTCACAGCCGATGGAGCGTGATTAGGATGTGCTTTATTTTGTTTATCTTACACCTTACAGCCGAGTCGGTCAAATTGCATCGGCTAGGTCCATACGGTATGTCATCGGCTTATCGGCCGATCGGCTATCGTATATCTAATTGTTTTATTGTATATCTTGTTGGTTGCAGGATCAAACCAACTAGCACCCCCTGAACCCGTTTGTCTAAGATTTGGACCTACACTGGAGTGAAGCAAATCTCCCAAGCCGCTGTGTTTTGCATCAACACTTGGGTTGGGCTCAGCGAGGCCCACCATATACCAAGTTTTATACGAAGTCATGCCTCATATACAGAAAGTATTCCACATAAGGAAAAAGAAGCAGAGTTCTATATGGAAACTAAAAGGCCTACTCGGATTGTATCCATATTTATCTCCCTAGTTCTACTTGGACAAGGGGACATCTGTGGGTATAAGTACAAGAACCCCTAGGAGGAGAGGGGACAGACCAATACGAGTGGTAGCGGTATGTCTACACCTGGTCTTCTACACATCGACTACACAACTGGTTCTCAACCAACATGGTAGCGGTCTTGCCCGGTCTCCAAATCTTCTGAGTGGTCGAGGTACAATTACACACCTGATCCTCCGCCGGTGGTGGCAGTCATCCTCTCACCATCTCTCCGCGTTGCCTCCGAGTGGTCAAGCGATAACTACACCTTGTCCTCAGCCGACGGTGGTAGTCATCCTCTCACCATCTCTCCGAGTTGCCTTCAGGTGGTCTAAGTAGGTCTACACTTGGTCTTCGACCAACATCGTACCAGGTCCTCCCACCACATTTTTGGGTGGTCGAGGCAGGTCTACACTTGGTCTTTGACCAGCGTCATAGTAGGTCCTCCCACCATATTTTCGAGTGGTTGAGGTATGTCTACACCTGGTCTTCGACCAGCATCGTAGCGGTCCTCCCACCATGTCTTCGAGTGGTCGAGGTATGTCTACACTTGGTCCTTGACCAGCGGTTGTAGCGATTCTGCCGCCACCTCTACGAGTGATTGAGTACGTCTACACACTAGGTCTTTGACCAGCGGTTGTAGCGATTCTCCCACCACCTCTACGGGTGATTGAGTATGTCTACACACCTAGTCTTTGACCAATGGTTGTAGTGATTGTCCCACCACCTCTACGAGTGGTTGAGAATGACTATATACCTGGTCCTCGACCAAACGGTTATAGCAGTTCTCCTACTACCCCTGCGATTTGTTGTGTACGACTACGCAACTGGTTTTTTAACCAGCGTGGTAGCGATCTCATCACACCCCATGCATCAATCTCTATAAGTGTTTATAGATATAAAATGTGCAATATTTGTCCGTTGATTCCCTTTTCTTATGTTGCCTGGTCTCAAAGTCGATCCTACAATCCTTTTACGCTAGTATGACAAGCCTCTGAGGTCCCCCAGACCTCGGCTGGGGACGCCCAGACATGATAAGGTCTTGTTAGACACTGTAGAGCCAAACCACCATGTCAGAATCGGTCATGTTAGTGTGCTTTATGGATGCGTATTAACTAAGCCATGTAATCGGGAATTGGTTTTCCCAACTTCATGGTTGGAGGCTAGGAATTCGCTGCTTTAGCATAGTTCATTATAAGATTTAAGCTGCCTTCGTGAAAAACGACTTTCCCATAAAGATAGTTGGGGGCTAGGAAGGGTACCATACTCCGATTGCTGAATGCAGCTCTGGCGAGAGAACTCTTTTATTGTCATAAATAGATTCAGTCTATTTTTGATTTTTCAATTCACATTTTACCCTCGAGCATTCGCTCGGGGGCGTTTTCTATCTAACAATTTGCTTTGAGTAATTGATTTCAGGAGAGTTAGATATCAGAGCAATTAAGTCAAACATTAGGACTTTGTCGCATACTCCGCACCTACTTGGCTATCCGAGAACGGTTGGTTGGGTTCGACAAGCGTTACTGGATAAGGCAATGGTGTACCAACCGAGATGGAAGCTTTTTTGACTTGAATCCAAATTCTCGATCAAGGCTAGACAGGGAAGTTGGTCGCTTGCTCCACATCTTTTTGGTCATTTGAGAACGGTTAGGTAAGTTCGACAACTATTTCAAGGTCTTCGGTCGAAAGGTTAACTCATTCATTTGCATTGAAATTGGGGGCTACTCTTAGTGTTATGGATAAGGCATACCCAATGATCTTGGGTTGGGATCGGTAGGGCCCACCATATGCCAAGTCTTATATAGAATCATGCCTCATATACGGAAGGTATTCTGGATAAGGAAAAGAATCAGAGTTCTATATGGAAACTACAAAGCTTACTCAGATTGTATCCATATTTGTCTACGTAGTTCTACTTGGACAAGGAGACATCTGTGGGTATAAGTACAAGACCTCCTAGGAGGAGAGAGAACAAACCAATACACGCTGCCAGACATCAACATCAGGGATAAGCCTATACATACCCAATCTAGAGCCACAGAGGCCGACAAGAGGGATTTAGCGCTATCTCTGATCTCGCCGAGTTTATATTCGAGAGAGAAGACTACCCTGCGGTCGACAACGTGTTGGACATCTATGCCACCAAGTCGACGATGACTAGACTAGGTTCTCCCAAATATTGTACTTGTGTGATTCTGATATATAAGAGCAACACCGGCTTCGGCCAACAGGAGTAGCATTATTACCTGTTAGGTAAGGGGCCCGAACCTGTATAAAAATCCCTATCTCCCGTCTCTTTTACTTCAATCTCGTGTATACACTGGTACCAACGAACCCCATACTCTACAAATACCATAGTCGCGATCTGCTCCATCGACAATATTAACCTTGTAAGCTTAGCCGATATAGCAAATTATGTTGTGACAAGCAGATAACACATCGGCTAGAACTCCGATGAAATGATGATTAACACCTATCGAACTAAGTAAATTTAACCAACAAATTATAACCCAGAAGATTGGACTCAACCAAGACAGTTCAAGATTAATAACAAGCTGGTTAGATTTAAGATAGCCGATTGATGTTATTCAAAGTGATCGATATATTAGATCAAGCTAAGATAGCAAAAGCAATCTAAGAAAGAGCCGATATATCAATTAAGAAATGCGTGCAACAACTGAATCGGTGTATCGAATCGAATCGAGAAAGTACCAATTCCGACAATACAAGCGAAGAAGACGAAACTTACTTTCTCGCTAGATATCGAAACAGATGCATTCCAACTCAAAACTAAGAACTCGCCGAGAGTAAAATGGTTGGCAATGCGCTAAAAGTTGTATTGAACTATTGTTGTTTTACAAATACCTTGGTGTACATATTTATACCCATAGGCTAAACCAAGTCCAACTCTGATACGATCGGATCAATACAAGACTCTATCTCTAAAACAAGGAAACTATTACAAACTGACTCACACACGACTTCAATCGGCTAACAAAAGAAAGAATACTATTTGAGTCCGATTCTAATGCGACTCCATCGGCTCAAGACTCTACCAACATAATATGGAAAATAAGATATACTTTCCTTATCTTGGACAAAACTTGCCAAATGAATCCACTAAAATCACGGCGTGAACACCATCTTTGACCCAGTCTTGACTAATAGAAATTGCCAAATTTCGCCATTAACACATGCCCCATTTCCAGAGTATGGATAAACATGCTTCGGAATTCTTTTATACTGCCCATTTAGCTCCATCGGCCCATTAGGTCATCGGCCCAATCAGCCCAACACAGCTTTTAATGCACCAAACTGTATAAATACCCTTCGTCTTCATCGGTAGTCATCACACTACCACAACCCTTTGTTCTTCATGCCGGTGAGCCCCCTTCTCTCTCTCTCCTCCATCTACGGTGACTTCTTCGAGCAAGCCGTTCTATAGCAAAATACCCCCTTGCTGCACAAAAAATGGCCACCACTACTCTAATCCCCATGGTAAGAAACCTAAAAACCTCTTTTTTCCTTGATTTTTTCTGCATTATGCTGATTTGACCTAGGTTTTCTTCATCTTTTACTGTTTGCTTTACTATAGCACTTGAGAAACCAAATAGTCATTCCTATCCTGAATCAGCCGCTGTTTTATTACGTGGGGCCAATGGGCAACGAAGACCCCCATCGATTTTATCAATGCTGATACGAATCGGATCCCGTTCAAGCAATCTAGCCCTTGCATCTTTGATTGACATCTTAGCTTCAGATCTTGGCCTACCTAGCTACCAGGATAGAGAAATTAGTATCGGCAAATTCTGTCGTCCAAACACCAGTTTTGGTCCGATATTGGCATAGCTCAACGCTTTGAACTTTCTCTGGCTGAGATGGAGAAAGATGAATTGCTGATTACATCGGCTAGCTACTTCTGGTCTGATACTTTGAACGCCTTTTTATTCAATCATGGACTGATGACACCAACGTTGATGGACGTGATCATGCTTACTGGCCTAGATATTTCTTCATTGGCCAACTTTGTCAGCTTGAGAATCAAGTGCACCAATAATTTGTAAACCAAGGCTGTAGGCGGCTGGTCAGGTTATATTGCCAAGCACGCAAAGACAGGTGCAATCTTTGATCGGGAACATGTGGCATTTCTCAACCTTTGGCTTGAGCGGTTTGATTTCTGTGGATCAACTCTAGGGCCGACAGCAAATCTGCAGCACATAGCCCTTGTTGAAGGCAAAAGAGTGCCATTGGAAAAGTATCTTGTGGGCGCCACATATCATTTGCTCCATCAAGCATCAGCAAAACTGAAGGCCGGTCAATCTGTTGGTCATATTGGCGGTCATGGTGATTCATCCAACTATGGCTAAAACTTTATACCGTTGAAATAGCAGAGAGGCCTTCTCTTAAGGAATCAACTTTCCCAACCAACTATCCAAAGGACGCCAATCCTACTCGCCACTGATGCATGTCCTTGTCAACGACAAAATTTAGCATATTCCATTAAATATGGAGCGAGATTGGCGGCATGATTTTAGTAGCTGATAATGGAATGCTACATCTGCTATAAATATATTGGCAGGTGTCTATCGATTGGAAATAATTTGGAAGTTGCCGATAGGTGACAGGAGTTCGAGTTCTTGTCGGATTTGGTTGAGGAGATTGAAGATATTACCAGAAGGGGATCGGACTCGAGAAGAAAGTGATGTGGAGAATTATCTATTAATTAGCCAATGTTGTTTATTCTCTTTTTATAATTATAGGAAAGATTGATTAGAGTCCAGTTTGGGCTTGTATTTTTTGCTTTATCTTTTGGAAAGTTTGTATCGTATCTGATATGGACTAGTTTATGCTCATGGGTATAAATATGTACACCCAGGGTCCTGTAAAAACAACAACAGTTCAATATACACTTTCAGTGCATCGTCACCCTCTCACGAGGTTATACTTTCGACGAGTTCTTGTCTTCGAGTTGGGTTGCATCGGTTAGGTTCGATCTCCGACAAGATGTGAGTTCCATCTATAGTTGCTTGTATCGGCGAGGGTAGGGCTTCCGTCGGTTAAGTTTGACACTCTAAACTGGTCGATACAAGCACTAATTTATCATATACATTGATTAATCTAAGTTAATAGCATTGTTTACCTATATCGACCGATTTCAGCTGGGTTTGCCGATATTGCTTAAATAGTTCTGGTTGATTTAGATTGATTTGTGTATATACCACCCTAAAAAATGATCAATGGTTTGTTCAGACCTTACTATTTTGATTATAACTTAGTGTCGCATCAATTAGGTTTGACCTACTAAGTTGTTATCAAAGTTGTAAGAACTAACTTGTTCTTTGATTGCTGATAAGGGTAGTATCGGTGTTTCAGCCGATCTTACCTGTGGACATTATGGGTACCATATACCTACATGGCTGGCCTATCCGACTAGTTATAGGGGATAGGTTTTATATCATGATTATGTAAGCTATACAAAGAGGGCAAGGAGCCCCCTGAGGGGCATAACTCTTCAGATAGATTTTCCTCCACAATACATAACTTGGCGGATACAATCCTCGCAACAGGAGTAGCGTATTACTTCTTTATACAAGGCCTGAACCTGTATAAACCTTTGTCTGATAACCCATCGTGTTTGGTGTTTGTATGCTACCCCCTTTTCTCATTGCCAAAATCAAGTTTTGACGGTTGGCGCGCCAGGTAGGGGTTGCATCAAGTTTTTTCGCCGACAAGCGCGATGGGGTCTACATTAGGCATCGATGACTTCGCCTTCCCTCCAGGGCAAGCGTACCGCTTCGGCAGCCTCGACTTCATCACCGACAGCTTCGGCAAGATCTCTCTTCTCGACTCGGATTTGAATCAATCGGGAGGAGAAAACTTCTCGGCACCGTTTGGGTTACCAAACGCCGCTGAGTCCTACTTCAATCTTTTCTCTTCTGAGTCGGCTTCAAACCACTCGGGAGAATCTTTTACATCAACTCCTGAACGTGACTTCTCCAGCGAGTCACCGGGTTCAAGGTCCAGGGAGATCGGCGTCATGCTTCAACCTCTTGGATCCTGCTCATCTACCGAGATCGCGGACTACATCAGCTGTTCTGACTTTGACGATTTTGACGACATCTCCACCGAGCACTTTAGCTCCTACCTCGATGATAACTATACTCCACTCTTCTTCGGTGTTTTCATGGCTGATGCGGGAGAAACTGACCAAATTCGAAGAGGAACGCAAGCACAAGGAGGAGGAACACAAACACAAGGAGGAGGACGACAGGAGGAAACGAGATCTAGTAGTATCCGGGTGTACCGCCCGTGATGCCATACTTCAAACCCAAGTCAACAACACCAATGTTTTTCTCAATCCCAACAGAATGTAGTCGCCGCCCTTACCCTCATCGACACCGTCATGGACGTGGCTCCACCCAATGTGACTCCAATACTAGACAAAGTCAAAACCATGGTCGCAGCTACTGCTCTACTCGGTGCTAGAACTAGTCGGGGGGTCATCGAGTCTATTGTGGAAACACCTAATGGCAGTCGCCTACCACCGCTTTGGTCTAAGGATTACCGAAGGCCCGAACACAGCAAGACCCATGGCAAATCCAATGAATGCCGTCATCATGTAGATTGGAAATGTTAAGACCAGTCAGCAAACTCTCGTGAAAAACGTCACTACCGACCAGTAGTCCATGATTGGATTCGCTATAACAATAACTCTAGTTATCAGAGTGGCTCTCGGAGGCCCGTGCCGAGTGATTTGAGGGACGTACTGGACCAACGCTACCACGAGCGCAACCATGCTCACCGGGAAGAATGAACACATTCACCCAACAGTAGCGACGAAGGAGTACCCGCTTTCACTTGGGACCTGCGTCGAGTGAATTGGCCAAGTGGTTTCAAGCTCACTGGGATTCAAAAATACGACGGCAAAACTGACCCCGAGTCATGGTTGACATCTACACCCTCGCAATTTGCGCAGCAGGAGGAGATAACAAGGCCATGGCTAACTATATGCCTGTGGCACTCGCCGACTCAGCCAGGAATTTGCTCGCTAGCTTACCAAGGGGCTTAATCGACTCTTGGAGAGAACATCGAGAACACTTCATCGCCAATTTCTGGGGCACTTTCGAAAGGCCCAGAACTCATTTCGACCTCTACAACGTAATTCAGAAGCCTGACGAGTCCTTGAAAGATTACATTCGATGTTTCTCGGAGAAGCGAAACAAAATCCTGGATATCACTGACAACATCATCATAGCAGCTTTTCAGAAGGGCGTCTGCAATGAACTTCTTATCGGCAAGTTTTGACGTAAACCTCTGAGGACAGTCAAGAAGATGTTCAAGACAGCCAACTCCTATGCCAAATCGGATGACGCCGTCAAAGCATCACGTCAAGACAAGCAGTCGGGAAGCAGCCGGTGACCCAAGAAGGAGAACTGTAATGACGCCATCAATGGAGGCTAGAAAGATCGCAAGCGCAAGCCCGAGGATCTGGTGGCTGCAACTACAAATTACCAGCAGCAACGTCCACGTGTCACCGCCTACGACAAGATCATGAATGCTCAATGCACACATCATCGCAATCACAAGCATGCAGCCAAGGACTATTTTATCTACAAGCATTTCGCCAAGCAGTATGCAGCCCAGCTCCAGAAGTCATCTAATGGTGCGAGAACTTCAGGGCATAAAAAGGACGATGAAGACAGCGGCGCACAACTTTTCCAAGACCCCAGGGCCGAGTTGAATCACATCTTCGGAGGGCCACTCGCCTACAAGTCAAAGCAGAAGCTAACGGACAGAGAAATCAACGCACTTCAGCCCGAAGTTCCACAATATCTACGATGGTTGGAAGTGGCTATCATGTTCAGCCGCTTGGATCACCTTGACCGAGTGGTTCACTCGGGATGGTATCCCCTGGTAGTAGACCCGGTTGTTTGCAATATCAGGCTCAAGCGCGTTCTTATCGATGGTGGTAGTACCCTTAACATCCTCTTCGCCAAGACATTGAACGAGATGTAGATCCCAAGGTCCGAGTTAAAGCCAACTTTAGCCCCTTTCCATGGAGTTATTCCAGGACTGTCATCTACGCCACTCGGGCATATCACTCTCCCAGTCACCTTTGGCACTCGAGAAAATTTCCGCATGGAAAACGTCTGCTTCGAAGTCATTGACTTTGAAGCAGCTTACCATGCTAGCCTCGGAAGACCAGCTCTGGCTAAATTCATGGCAGTACCACATTACACATATCTGATGATGAAGATGCCAGGACCACACGACATTATTTCCCTGTGTAGCAACGTCAAGCAAGCCCTCACTTGCGACAAGAAAAGTTGCGACATGGCCCAATCTCATGAGAGATTGGTTGGCCGACAGGAAGTCCGACTGACTGCATCAACATCTGAAGAAGGTGAAATCCCAGCAAGAAAGTTGACCAAGTCAGGAAAAGGCGATGCCAAAACCAAGAAGATTCTACTCGAACCGTCCGATCCGTCCAAAACTGCTGTAATAGGCGCTAAGTTAGATTGTAAATAGGAAAGCACGCTCATCCCCTTTCTTCAAGCTAATAAAGATATATTTGCATGGGAGCCATCCAATATGACTGGTATTCCTAGATCGATGATTGAGCACTCATTAAATGTTAAGGAGGATGCAAAACTTATCAAGCAATGACTTTGCCGCTTCACGCAAGATCGAAGAGATGCCATCAAGGAGGAGCTTGCGAAGCTTTTGGCTACGGGATTTATCAAGGAAGTTTACCACCCCGACTGGTTGGCCAAGATAGTTCTAGTTTGGAAGAAGACAGGACAATGGCACATGTGTGTCGATTACACAGATGTCAACAAGTTTTGCCAAAAGATCCATTCGGTTTACCACGCATTGACCAAGTCGTCGATTCAACAGCCGGCTATGAGCTTTTAAGCTTTCTTGATTGTTACTCGGGTACCACCAAATCAGCTTGAAGGAGTTCGACTACTTGAAGACTTCATTTATCACCCTGTTCGGAGCCTACTGCTATATCACGATGTCGTTTGGTCTCAAAAATGCAGGAGCTACATATCAACGAATGGTTCAAAGATGCTTGCAGACTCAACTCGGGTGGAACGTGGAGGCCTATGTTGATGATGTTGTAATCAAAACCAAGCAAAAGGAGGATTTGATTGTCGACTTAGAAGAAACTTTCCAAAATATTCGGGCCTTCAGGATGAAGTTGAACCCAGAAAAGTGCACCTTCAGAGTACCGTCAGGTAAGTTGCTTTGCTTCATGGTGTCTCATCGTGGTATTGATGCTAATCCGTACAAGATCAATGTTATACGGAATATGAAGCAGCCGAGTACTCAGAAAGACATTCAAAAGCTTATCGAGTGCATGGCAGCTTTAAGCCGATTTGTTTCCAAACTCGGGGAGCAAGGCATGCCTTTCTTCAAGTTGCTCAAGAAGACGGACGAGTTCCAATGGACTATTGAAGCCTAGAAAGCTTTTGAAGACTTCAAGGATTTTCTCACAACACCGTTTATGTTGGCTTCGCCGTATCCACAGGAGCCCTTATTACTTTATATGTTGGTAACTTTTCAGGTGGTTAGCACGGTTTTGGTTGTTGAACGAGAAGAGGAAGGCCGAGTCCAGAAGGTTCAGAGGCCGATTTAGTTCATTAGCAAGGTGCTGGCCGGATCTAAAACACGCTATCCTTAGGTACAAAAATTATTATATGACGTTTTAATTACCGTTAGGAAATTAGCTCATTATTTTCAAAGTCACACGATTACGGAGGTTACATCTTTTCCACTCAGCGATGTTCTTCATAATCGGGAGGGCACAGGACGTATTGCGAAGTGGGCCTTGGTGTTGATGGCACTGGACATTACCTTCAAAGCACAGACATCAATTAAGTCTCAGGTTTTGGCCGACTTTATTGCCGAGTGGACCGAGTGCCAAGGAGATGTACCTGTGGAGAAGTTGGAATATTGGACTATGTATTTCGATGGATCTAAGAGGGTCACTGGTACGGGAGCTGGAGAAAGATTGCAACATGTTCTTTAGATTCACTTCCCAGCATCACATAATGTAGCTGAGTACGAAGCTTTGCTCCAAGGCTTGCGTCTGGTCGTGTCACTCAGAGTACGGCGTATGATTGTACGAGGAGATTCTTAGTTGGTGGTGAATCAAGTCATGCAGGATTGGTCTTGTTTGAATGACAACATGGTTGCTTATTTTTAAGAGATTCGTAAATTGGAGGACAAATTTGATGGTTTGGAGTTATCTCACATTCTAAGGCATAACAATGAAGCTACTAATGAGTTGGCTCAATTTGGATCCAAGAGGGAGACAACTCTAACTGATGTTTTTGTTGAACACCTTCATGAGCCGACTGTTAAAAAGGATATCATTGAAGACGATACTAATAAACAAATTTTCATCCTTGATACCGACTGGAGGATGTCTTTCATCAAGTTTTTGACTCGGGAGGAGTTACCTCAAGATCGAGATGAAGCCGAACGAGTTCGACGTCGTAGCCAAGGTTATGTCATGCTTGATTCTGAATTATACAACCGAAGCTCGTCTGATGTTTTGTTAAGGTGTGTTACTCCTGAGGCCGACAATTATTGCAGGGCATTCACTCGGGAATATGTGGCAGTCATGGTGCAGCAGGCACTTTGGTAGGAAAAGCTTATCTACAGGGATTTTTCTGGGTCACGAAGGTGACAGATGCCGATAACGTCATTCAAACTTATGAAGGTTGTGTAGGGTTACGAGGTTGCTACGCTAGCCGACAAATCAAAATTTTCTACCTCATAAACCAAGATCTACTGCTAGTTACAGGTTACAGGATTACCACTAGACGCGCAGGTGTAGCGGAGACGACTCGATGTATTTGAACGCCTCGCAGCAGTGCCGTGCAGTTGCGTGGTCGTCCGTCACACGTCCGTCCTTTGATCGCGAATCGTCCCTCGTGCGGTTCGTCCTTGTGCTCCAGATGCAGCACCTCCAAGGAATCTCACACGTACGGGGAGGAAGCAATGCGCCTCCGGACTGCTAGGTCCGCGAGGAGCGCTAGGCGTGAGCGTGGGGGGGGCGCGACGGCTGCAGGGAGAGTTGAATTACCCTAGCCTCGCACCCACCCCTTGCTTATATAGGCGTCCTGGTGTGCCTCGAGTTGGAGGCCCATCAGCGACCATAAACCTAGTCTAATTCGGGTCCAACCCGAATTAGGCTTCCAGGCCCTTAAGCGCGCGACCCTATGGGTTCACGTACACATAGACATGGCCCGAATACTCCTACTCGACCAATAGTTGACAGCGGCTTCTAGCAAGACATGTCAACTCCTATGCGTACGCAAAGATCAAATCAGACGAACCACCACAATACCATATAGATGTTATTCCCTTGCCTCTCGATATATGGTTCACTCATAGGTTAACACTTAACCTAAGCACGGCCATGCATTTGTTGATCCAATCATTAGAGTGATCCAGTGATATCTCTCTCACGTGGAGAGGGACAATTTCCATCTTGATTGTTTATGTCTCACAGCATGTTTCCTGACAAACCCGAAGACCACCTTTATAACTACCCAGTTACGGAGTAGCGTTTGATAGTCCCTAAGTAAGTTGTTTCACATCTTGAGCACATACAACAATCACAGGTCTAAGGACATAACGTATATGTTGTGTATAGAGACAATTCTCACGTCGGATCAGTCTAGCTCGCATGTCATACATGCGCCCACATTATTAGTTTGACATCTCTATGTCCATGACTTGTGAAACGTAGTCATCAACTAATAATGTGCTGATCTAATATTCATGTGTGTTACTACACGAACTCCGATCAGGGACAAGTTTAGAATAGCCATACATGTAAAAGAGTTTCACAAACAATTCACATAACTATTGATCAATACAAGTTGTCTTTAATGGATATTCAATAAACACATAAATATATCATGGATACAATCGTAGCATCATCATCTCTATGATTACCTCTAGGCATACTACCAACAGTCTCTCACTTGCACTAGAGTTAATCTCGAAGATATCTAATACCCATAGCTCTCATGTGCGCCTCATGCTTAGGCTGTGGAAGAGCCTTTGTCAAAGGATCTGCAACATTCAAATCCGTATGTATTTTGCACATCTTGATTTCATCTCTTCTAATGAACTCTCGAATGAGGTGAAATTTCTGAAGTACATGTTTGTTCTTCTGGTGATTCCTTGGCTCCTTAGCCTGCGCTATCGCCCCATTGTTATCACAATGCATGTTCAATGGGCTAGACGCATTAGAAAACACACCAAGCTCAATGAGGAACCTCCTCATCCAAACACCTTCCTTTGCAGCTTCTGAAGCTGCAATGTACTCGGCTTCTGCTGTAGAATCAGAGACTGTCTCCTGCTTAGAACTTTTCCAACTGACGGCACCACCATTTATTGTGAACACAAAACCTGATTGAGATTGTGAATCATCCGTGTCGGTTTGGAAGCTAGCATCGGTGTAACCATTTACAACGAGCTCCTCCTCACCTCCATAGATTAGGAACACATCTTTAGTCCTTCTTAAGTACTTAAGGATGTTTTTAACAAGCGTCCAGTGACTCTCACCTGGATTAGCTTGATATCTGCTCGCAACACTTAGAGCATATGAGACATCTGGGCGAGTACATATCATGGAGTACATTATGGAACCAACGGCCGAAGCATATGGAACCTTACTCATGCGCTCTCGTTCCTCATCATTCTGAGGACACTGTTTATCACTAAAGCGCATCCCATGTGACATAGGTAGGAATCCTTTCTTGGATTGCTCCATGCTGAACCGTTTCAGTACCTTGTCAATGTACGTATCTTGGCTTAATCCTATAAGCCTCTTCGATCTATCTCTATAGATCTTTATGCCCAGAATGTATGTTGCTTCTCCTAAATCCTTCATTGAAAAACTATTATTCAATGAAGTCTTTACAGATTGCAACATCGAAATGTCATTTCCAATCAATAATATGTCATCCACATATAAGATTAGAAATATTACAGCGCTCCCACTTTCCTTCTTGTAAACACAAGGTTCTTCTTCGTTCTGACGAAAACCAAACCCTTTGACTACTTCGTCAAAACGAATGTTCCAACTCCGAGATGCTTGCTTTAATCCATAAATGAATTTCTTAAGCTTGCATATTTTTTCAGCATTATTAGGATCAACAAAACCTTCGGGCTGTATCATATACATGTCCTCTTCTAAATTCCCATTTAGAAAGGCTGTTTTAACATTCATCTGCCAAATCTCATAATCAAAATAAGCAGCTATTGCTAGAATGATCCGGATAGATTTAAGCATCGCTACCGGCGAGAAAGTCTCGTCGTAGTCAATCCCTTGAACTTGTCGAAAACCTTTTGAGACAAATCGAGCTTTATAGACGTGAACATTTCCGTCCATATCCTTTTTCTTTTTAAAGATCCATTTGCACTCTATGGGTCTAACCCCTTCAGGCAGATCAACCAAGTTCCAAACTTGATTTTCACTCATGGAATCTATTTCGGATCTCATGGCACTTTGCCACTTCTCGGAATCTGGGTCCATCATACCTTCCACGTATGTCGCAGGTAGGTTCGTCATCGTCTAATAATAACAAGTCCCCACGTAATGCATGGAGTCTAGCTGATCTTCGTGGCTGTGGCAGTGTCTCAATTGCCACGGGTACCTCAACTTGTTCAGCTACATTAGCATCACTTGTAGAGTAATTCCCTATTGGCTCATCCTGAACTTCTTCAAGATACACCTTTTGTCCACTCTTCTCTCTTTTGAGAAACTCTTTCTCTAAGAAAACACCGTTTCGAGCAACAAACACTTTGCCCTCTGAGCGGTTGTAGAAATAATATCCTAAAGTCTCCTTTGGATATCCCACGAAAAAACATTTGTCCGATTTGGGTGTTAGCTTATCTAATATAAGCCGTTTGACATAAACATCACAACCCCAAATCTTTAGAAAAGACAGACTAGGACTCTTCCCAGTCCACATCTCATATGGTGTCTTAACTACGGACTTAGACGGTACCCTATTTAAAGTGAAAGCGGCTGTTTCTAGAGCGTATCCCCAAAACGATAAAGGTAGGTCACATTGACTCATCATAGATCGAACCATGTCCAACAAAGTCCGATTACGTCGCTCGGACACGCCGTTTCTCTGAGGCGTTCCTGGCGGCTTAAGCTGTGGAACTATTCCGCAACTCTTTATATGATTGCTAAACTCGTGGCTCAAATATTCGCCTCCACGATCAGATCGCAAGGCCTTAATTTTCTTGCCTCGTTGATTCTCTACTTCATTCTGAAATTCTTTGAACTTTTCAAATGTTTCAGACTTATGTTTCATTAAGTAGACATAGCCATATCTACTAAAATCATCAGTGAAAGTTACGAAGTATTGAAATCCGCCTCTAGCTGTCATGCTCATTGGTCCACATACATCCATATGTACAAGTTCCAACAAGTCAGCCGCCCTTTCAGGAAAACCTGTGAAAGGCGTCTTGGTCATTTTTCCTAGAAGGCATGCCTCACATGTCTCGTATGATTCAAAATCAAACGAAGTTAGAAGCCCATCAGAATGGAGCCTCTTCATGCGATTCTCGCTTATATGACCCAAACGACAATGCCACATATATGTAGGACTTAACTCATTAAGCCGAGGCCGTTTAGCACTAACATTACAGACAGGCGCATCATCAAAATCTAAAATAAATAATCCATTCACAATGGATGCAAAAGCCACAACCATATCATTCTTAGAGATCACACAACCATTGTCTTTACTCGCAAATGAATAACCATCCTTCATCAAGCATGAAGGTGACATAATGTTTTGACTTAAACTAGGAACAAAATAACAATTATTCAATTCCAAAATAAATCCTGATGGTAGGTGAAGTTGCATCGTCCCGACGTTCAACGCAGCAACTCTTGCATTATTGCCCACGCGGAAATCAACTTCGCCTTTTCCAACGCTTCTACTTCTTATCATTCCCTGCATCGTATTGCAAATATGAGCAACCGATCCGGTATCAAATACCCAAGAATTGATATAAGAGTTAGCGAGGAAAATGTCTGTAATATGAACAACAAGTGTATGATAAACGGGAGTACCTTTACTACCGCCATCCTTCTTCAAGGATTCAAGATACAACTTGCAGCTCCTCTAGTAGTGACCTTTCCCACCACAATGAAAGCACACTGTATCAGCAAGTACACCAGTCTTGGGCGCAGGTGGTTTTGGCTTAGAGATCTCATCTTTAGCCTTGCCCTTATTCTTCTTCCAAGAATTGCCCTTTCTCTTAAACTTAGACCGGTTTTGTACTGCCATCACATGGCTGCTGCCAGCGCCTTTCTTGATGTCAGCCTCTGCTGTTTTCAACATGCCACACAATTCATTCAAGCCCCTCTCCGCCCCATGCAAATGGTAGTTCGAGATGAAGTTTCCATAGCTGGGTGGAAGCGATGCAAGGATGAAATAAGTTGCCAATGCTTGGTCAAGTGGGAAGCCAAGCTTCTCCAACCTCTGAGTGTGACCAACCATTTTGATCACGTGTGGTCCAACAGGTGCACCCTTTGCTAGCTTGGATTCAACAAAAGCCTTGGACACATTGAACCTTTCAGTCCTGGCTTGAGTTTCGAACATCTCATTAAGCGCCACGATCATGTCACGCGCACGATGGTTGTTATCAAACTGCATTTGCAGCTCTGGTTCCATACAAGCAAGCATTAAGCAACTCACTTCAAGATCAGCATCTAATGCTCTCCTGTAAGCGGTTCTATCAGCAGCAGGTGCATTCTCATCAGGCTCTTCAGGTACTGGGGTGTCTAGAACATGTTCCTTTTTCTCAGCCCTGAGAACAATTCTCAGATTGCGAATCCAATCCGCATAGCTTGTTCCATTCAACTTATCTTTCTCAAGAATTGAACGCAAAGTAAATGGTTGTTTAGTGGATGCCATTAATCTACAATAAAAGTAATGCAAAATACTAAGACAAAGTATCCATGATAGAGTAAATCATATTCTGAATAAAATCTACTCCCACTAAAATCAATATCCCTCAATTGAAATTTAGTGATTCAAGACCCACAACTAACAAGTCGACTAGTGAGCTTTAGCATCACCACTAGAAGACATGGTAGATCGGTAAGCAACTCCTTGCTAATCATATCAAACATGACTCTTGTTGTTGGATAGCATCTCTATGCTTGTGTTACCAACGACTCATGCTCCAAGGTCCCTAACCGTTAGGATGACCTCATCTAAGCAACCAAACCTTATGCAGTAAGTATCCAATATGAACTTGTCTAGTCAAGGAAAATCAGTGGCACCCTAATTTCATAGACCCACCACCGAATGTACAAGACTTATGACAATGCAAGGCTTGGGGGAGTATAAACACTTAAACATTGCCGAGGGATCGTTCTACTTCATTACCACATATGTAGACAAAAACATAATCACGTGAAAGTAGAACATAATAGTAAGAACGACATCATCACAGATTTATGACTTGGTATAGCCCATTGTCACTTAGGGGATCTCCATCTCCATCAATCTGTTCATCATGGTGATCGCCATCTCCATGATCCATGTACGCCATCCTCCAGTGATGAGTCCACCATAACTATCCATCACTAATGCAAGGTAGTGAATAAAATTACATAGTCGTGGATTCATCACAAATTGGCACGCAGGCCATTACATCAGGTGGACAATATCTATGTGGCTCCAGCCATATTGTCACAATCACGACATGCAAGCCATGAATTAATTACATACATGCATCACATACACATACGGGCTATACCAGTCATGAATTCCTGCAAAACAGAGTTATCCAATTCCGTCGTCTAAAATTGCAGGGGCAAAAACTCTATTTTCCAAGAGGTTTTTCGTGATTCTGAAATCAGCGAAACTACCGTTGGTAGATTTCTCTCTCTTCAAAATTTTGTTTTCTACGCCCCTACGCAGAAATTTTCTCAATCCGAGTTACGGTTCAAAAGTTACGGTTGTTTTACCGAACAACACATGCGCCCGGCGCCCGGTAGTAGATCCCATCTATCACCGTCGCGCATCACATGCGCCTGGCACCTAACCTAGGGTTTGACTTGATCAATCTGATTGATCTCAAACTCACCATGAATGGATTTACATGTATCACTTAACTCGGATGGCGGAATTCCGACCGGTACGAGTAGATCGTTACAATACCAAGACTGCAAGATGATGAACCAAGGTTAGAGACTCATCTACAACAGCGCATATCACCATATGCATAAAACCGAACCTATAACGAGGCAGTAACTGCTCTGATACCACTGTAGGGTTATGAGGTTGCTACGCTAGCCGACAAATCAAAATTTTCTACCTCATAAACCAAGATCTACTGCTAGTTACAGGTTACAGGATTACCACTAGACGCGCAGGTGCAGCGGAGACGACTCGATGTAATTGAACGCGTCGCAGCAGTGCCGTGCAGTTGCGTGGTCATCCGTCACACGTCCATCCTTCGCTCGCGAATCATCCCTCGTGCGGTTCGTCCTTGTGCTCCAGATGCAGCACCTCCAAGGAATCTCACACGTACGGGGAGGAAGCGATGCGCCTCCGGACTGCTAGGTCTGCGAGGAGCGCTTGTCGTGAGCGTGGGGGGGGGGGCGCGACGGCTGCAGGGAGAGTTGAATTACCCTAGCCTCGCACCCACCCCTTGCTTATATAGGCGTCCTGGTGTGCCTCGAGTTGGAGGCCCATCAGCGACCCTAAACCTAGTCTAATTCGGGTCCAACCCGAATTAGGCTTCCAGGCCCTTAAGCGTGCAACCCTATGGGTTCACGTACACATAGACATGGCCCGAATACTCCTACTCGACCAATAGTTGACAGCGACCTCTAGCAAGACATGTCAACTCCTATGCGTACGCAAAGATCAAATCAGACGAACCACCACAATACCATATACATGTTATTCCCTTGCCTCTCGATATATGGTTCACTCATTTGTTGATCCAATCATTAGAGTGATCCAGTGATATCTCTCTCACGTGGAGAGGGACAATTTCCATCTTGATTGTTTATGTCTCACAGCATGTTTCCTGACAAACCCGAAGACCACCTTTATAACTACCCAGTTACGGAGTAGCGTTTGATAGTCCCTAAGTAAGTCATTTCACATCTTGAGCACATACAACAATCACAGGTCTAAGGACATAACGTATATGTTGTGTATAGAGACAATTCTCACGTCGGATCAGTCTAGCTCGCATGTCATACATGCGCCCACATTATTAGTTTGACATCTCTATGTCCATGACTTGTGAAACGTAGTCATCAACTAATAATGTGCTGATCTAATATTCATGTGTGTTACTACACGAACTCCGATCAGGGACAAGTTTAGAATAGCCATACATGTAAAAGAGTTTCACAAACAATTCACATAACTATTGATCAATACAAGTTGTCTTTAATGGATATTCAATAAACACATAAATATATCATGGATACAATCGTAGCATCATCATCTCTATGATTACCTCTAGGGCATACTACCAACATGTGGATGGCATTAGTTCACGGTTTCCCAGATGCAATTTCACCTGAAATGTGATGCCAAAACTTGTTCTTGTTGAAACTCGAAGTCGCTGACTCCAAGGCCACAAAACACTGTCTGTTGAATCCCAGATAAATCTTGAGATTCTTCCTTGCGAGATGGTATTTCATTTAGAAGAACCGGAACATAATGCCGTCCCCCACGTCTCGTAGGGTGCGTAGAAATTTTATGGTAAGAAAACGTGAGTCTTGCTCATCTACAGGCATAACACCTTCACACCCAACAGCTTGCCTCACAATAGCAAAATTGACATCCATACCTGTTTTGGCGAGCAGGTTCGGGTCGTATGCTCGTGATTGAGTGAACACCCGATCTTTAAGGATGGCTTAGGCTTGTTGCTCCTGATCACTCTACAGGTCCAGGTCGGTGTCAGGATGGAAGCTTGTTTCGCCTTGGTCCTCCTCCAAGGGGACATAGCCATGGGACTCTGCTTGCTCTTCACTCAGTTTGTACTTAGTGGATGGGCATGCGCTCCCGCTATGTGAATGATGTCAGGAGCTCGAACTCGTTGCCCTCTTCATCACGCTGAGGAATCGTTTTGCGCTCTTCTTCATCTAGAACACACGAGCAAAAGCATACAAGAACACTCGGAAACGGGTTACGTTAGCAAAAAGGGGTTAGCCATATGTGAAAGCTTCGTTTCCACCTATAAATCACCCTTGTGGGTGATAATGCTCCACAAAATCGTTCTTGTGGGCTAGACCACACCACAATAATTATTCTTGTAGGGTAGTAGCACCACTGGAACACGTTCTTCCAGCTCAACATATAAGTTTCACTTAAAATGCAAGAGAAAAAAGAAAAGCAAATCTTTTTGTTGAAACTTGAGAGGAATCCAATGGCAATTGTTGACGGTTGTTAAGTACCGATTCGACCGCCAACTACCATAATAAATAAAGGGAAAAGTGGCACTTCTTACACGTATGTCAATAATAAAAAATATAGTTCTACTATACATGGAGAAATAACATGGATGCAGAGAATAATCACCAAAGTGAAGGAGAAATGTGTCGACATGCAAAGAAACAAACCTTCGACGAATCACGTGCGAGCACACGGATTGATGGGCCCACAAGTCAGCTCAAACCGACTCAAAGTGGGCCAAACACCTATGCACCCACCTAGAAGACTCTAAAGAAAAGTCGTGGTCAGAGGTAGGACCACCTCTCATCTTGGCCCTCCATGTGGAGCTTCCTGGTTGCTCCCCAATGACGATTTTGGGGGTTAGCGGCCTTAACAACTGTCATAAGCAGCCTATTTAAGGAGTGGAGCTTCTCAATTCACTCACACACCTCAAGGAGTTATTCTCTCTAATTTCCATTGTTTCTTCTATAGTATTAGTGAAAATAAGTTTACAGTTTCTTTGGTCCTATGGTCTTCTCGGAGATTCCGTTATGTCTTTAGTACTTTACTCTTCTTGTTAGACTATAGTTGAATTAATAGAATTACCTTTGGTATATTCTTGTGTTCATAATTCATATGCTGCCTCAGTAGTTATATGCTTTATGAATAGGATATACTTCATCTATATGATTTACTTGATTAGGCTAGTCGAACTATGCTTAGGTAAGTCGGTAATAGTCAATGACCTTAATGGGTTATACTAGTTCTTTCTTTTCTATTCGTAGGGTGGGAGTCCCAAGGGAATTAGTGATATTATGTTCTAGCATAAGCATGGTGCTTAGACCAGATAAATGTCGTTAGATGTGGGTATGCCCCATGGAAAGTGAGGTAGACGGCAGGTGGTGACAGCCCTATCTGTTCTTTGTATTCCTCCACATCTAGGTATGATGTAAGAGTGCGTAAATGCCATAAGTACGCTGGTAGACCAGCGGGGAGTGGTCTCTCGGTAAAACCTGAGTGCCTAGAACTAAGTCCTAGCCTTGTAAGCATGTATGCATTAAGTGTATACAAAACATGATTAATATAGTAGTTCTCTTATGTCATTTTCCACTATACTAATCAATTAGAGATGAATCTCCTGTGTGTCGCACTACTCCTTAGTCATATTTATCCTAACCCCTATTTAAACTATGGTTTGTAAATTATAGATTGACTAATGATGTATAAACTATATCTTTACATTGCCGCCTGCCCTGGGAATACTCATGGGTGAAGTGCTACAGCGGTATCTGTGCACTTGCGAGTTTATCTGTGAACTTAAGAAATACCAACAAGCATTTCTGGCACCATTGCTAGAGAAGGCGCTAGTTAAAGATAAAGTTATATACATCTATAATCATACTATGATCAATGAAACCTTGGTCCAAGTAGGTTAACTTTGATTTTTATTCTCTTTATGTGAAAACAAATAGTGTATGACCAGTTTCAATCTGCCAACAAATTTCACTGATAATCTAGACAAACTTGCGAGAAGAGTTCGACCCCGCGTCGTTCCTCTGCAAATCTAGCTCTTGGCACTTGAACCAGACATTTTCGCACCATCAACCTTCTTGCCGATGGCTTAGAAGACCCTCTGTGATTACTCGGCTCCCTCTGCTTCCAATGTGCCTGTTGGGCCCACTATAACCACTGGGGATTCCAACATTGAAATCAAGATGGGTCTGATCGCAATGGTGCATACAACCCCGTTCTATGAGAAAGCCAATGAGGAACACCCATCTCCAGCAATTCCTTGAGCTCTGCGACACCAACGTCATCAAAGGAGTAACCTAGGATTCCATCAGGTTTTGCCTGTTCCCGCTCTCTCTACTTGGTAGAGTGAAGCAATGGTTCTACTCCAAGAGGGTTATCATAGGCACTTGGGATAGGTGTTCAACAACCTTCGTGGAAAAATTTCAAGCTTCAAACAAGCAACCAATGAGTCAATTTCAAAGGCATGAGAGAGACTCTAGGAATACATCCTGGCTTGTCCTCACCATGAATGTGCAATTGGCTCATTATCCAGAACTCTACAATGGGCTAACGTAGTCGGCTCATGATCATATTGATGTTTCTACTGGAGGAACATTCTTCTCGCTCACTGTTTCTCGTGCATCAGAACTGATAGAAAAGATGGTCTCCAACCAAGGCTAGAGCAAAGAACAACTCCAACCTCGTCAGCAGGGCATCCACACCATCAAGGAGACAGATATGCTCGCCGCTAAGATGGACCACCTTCTGAAGCACTTGGACGAACGTGCTCAGGAAAGGCGAAAATATATGGTACCGTCCAAGCCTTGGACGTCACAATAATGTGTGAGACTTGCGACAATAGTGGACATTTGGGGAATGATTGCCTCGAAACCCATAAAGACATATTCTTCATCAACAACAACAACAATGGGTATCGTCCACAAGAAGGCCAGGGATGGAACCAACCATACCCGTACTATCAAGTAGGCAACAACGACAATTTTAATCCTAACTAGTCTTCCTTGAAAGATCCTGTCTTTGGACAAGCAAAAATCAATGAGACATTGTCCAAGAAATTGGCGGTCAATGACAAAACCTTGGAAAACATGCATACCAAGAAGGAGGGACTTTCCTTGGCCATCAAGAACCAACTGAGCTTTAACAAGATGCTGGAAACTCAATTAGCTCAACTGGCAGCTGCCGTACCCTCTGCCGACATAGGGTAGATTCCAGGGCAATCCAAACCATCCCTTGAGAATGTTAGTGCGGTGACCACGAGAGGAGGCAGGTACACTCGTGATCCACCGTACCCAACTCAAGCAGATAGGGGAAGGAGAGCCAGGAGGAGGAACCCCCTTCTGACTACTCTAATAAGGCACAAGACGGGAGGATAGCTCCACAGGAGTTCTGTGATAGAAACATCATATCATTTTCCCATCGCAATAGGAAGCCAACCGTGAATGAACAATTCAGCCGGTTCATGGAGGTAATCTAGAAAATTTACATCAACATTCCATTACTGGATGCAATGCAGGTGCCCACCTACGCTCTCTACATCAAGAACATCATCAACAATAAATGGCCATTACACACCATGGAGGTAGTCAAGTTGACAGAAAAGTGTAGCGTAGCTATACACAATCGGATTCCTGAATAGAAGAAAGGTTCGAGGTGTCCCATGATTGACTGCACGATCGGGACACAAAATTTCTACCATGCACTGTGCGACCTTGGAGCAAGCGTCAGCGTCATGCCCAAGGTAGTCTTTTATGAAATAAACTACACTCCTCTCTCTCCTACGCCCATAATGTTGTAGCTGGCCGACTCCATGGTCCGCTACTTGGTAGGGATTGCCAAAGATATTCCAGTGGGAATCCAGGGTTGCTTCGCCCCATCGACTTCGTGGTGCTGGATATGGACACCAACAAGGATACAACACTTATCTTTAGGCGTTCATTCCTAAGTACTGTGGACGCACGCATTGATGTGGGAGTTAGAGATATCCGACTCCATATAAATGGCAAGGAGAAGTTTGAGTTCCAACCAAGGAAGGAGCTATCCTCCATGATCAAGATCAAGTACGCGCCGAACAAAGAAAACATTCGTGCGGTCGAAGTAAAACACTCGAAGAAGGACAACCTTGTGGCATTCATGGAGAAGGTGTTGAAGAGGGAACTTCTTCTCCACTACCTAAATGTTAAGACAACAAGGAAGGGGCGCAATCAAAGCCACAGCCCCCGAAGTCCACATAATCGTTCATACTGGCAAACTCAAAGAAGACCAAAAAGGTATGGTGAATGTAGGAACCGTAGTCATCCGTCTCATCATCTCCAAAGCCAGATGTCGTGACAAGATGAATTCAACGGAGAAGTCCTGCTCGTTGGAATTAAAATAATGAGTCCTCCTCCGAAAGGTAAAATCGATAGTTATTCCATATTTGATTTTTCCAACCACATATTTTATTTTCAACTTGCATTTGCATATTTGTTTTTCCCAATCATGTTTGAATTTCCAACCATTTGCATTTTCAAAATTCTTTTTTTGCTAAATCCAAATTTGAGATGTGACATGATCAGTGGGCTGATCTATCTTGAAATGATGACCCACTAATTTCAAACTTTGGAGTCATGTGAGGTGGTCTCTAGATCTGATCTTTTTGAGAATCAAAATGGAACCACTTGGGGATTTAAAGATGGTCTGAACTGGCATCATTCTTGGAACCAATTAATCTCTTTTATTTAGTGGAGAGTGCCATTATTCTTGCCTTGAAAGGAGAGCAACATGGGGAGAGTCCAAAGGGGTCGGCCGACCCCTTGGTTTGGCCGAACCAGGGGTGGCTCTCCCCTATAAAAGCCATCCTATGGCTCTTACTCTCCTTGCCCCAAACCAAGCTGCACATGTTTGCCCTTGGATTCTCTTTTTCTCCCGTAGCTTCTTTCATGTTCCTGTCTCAAGTTTGAGAGAAAAATTTTTCTTCTTTCTTCCTCTTGCATTTCAAGTTCACCTCAAGTGTTGAACTACAAGAACATGTTGTGGTGGTGCCACTACCCCACAAGAACGATTGTTGTGGTGCAGTCCTCGCCCACAAAAATAATTTTGTAGAGTGTCACTACCCACAAGGACGATTTTGTGGTGGCAATCAAACTCCACAAGAAAAACTAACTCTTGGATGGCTAACTTACTTTTGCTAACATAACCCGTTCTCGAGGGTTCTTGTGCATTCTTTGCTCATGTGTGCATGATGAAGAAGAGCGCAAAATGCTTCCACGGTGCAATGAAGTGGGCAACGAGTTCAAGCTCACGACATCATTCCTCCAGCTCGAGTGTGTGCCCATCCAACAAGTATGCACTGAGTGAAGAGCAAGTCGAGTCCCATGGACAAGTGCACATGGAAGAAGACCACGACGAGGTGATCTTTCATCCTGACATTGAGCTTGACTTGCAAAGTGATCAGAAGAGGCAAGCCTACGCCATCCTCAACGATTAGGTGTTCACTCACATGTGAGCATATGACCCGGACTTGCTCACCAAAATAGGTATGGATGTTGATTTTTCTATTGTATGGCGAGCTATAGGATGGGAAGGTTTTGTTCCTGTAGATGACCACAGTTCACGTTTTCTCACCATACAATTTCTTTGTACCCTTCGAGATGTGGGGGATGGTATTACATTTCAATTCTTTGGTACGAAATACTATCTCACATGAAAGGATCTCAGTAATCATCTGGGATTCAATAGAAAATGCTCTATTGACTTGGAGTCTGCGACTTTAGGTTTTAACAGAAGCAAGTTCTGGCATTGCTTCTTTGGAGAAATTGAATATGGGAAACCGCGGGCTAACGACATCCACAATCCAACATTACGCTTGATACATTAGTGGGTGGCCTTTACTCTCTTCCCTCGGTAAGATGTTAGGCCAATTCGTAATGATGAGTTGAAAATCTTATATGCCATTACTAAAAAGAATAAAATCTCTCCTGTCAAAGCTATGATAAAACCATGGTTAGAACAACTCAAGATGGTAGGACCAATGGAATGCACATCTTTAATCACTCGTATTACTGTTAAAGTCGGAGCTTTGGTGAATGGTCCAATCGTAGACATTCTCCAACCTCACTCCATGAACAACGAGGATTACCTAGTGCAAGGGCATACATTAAAACATGGTCCAAATGCCTCTTCTTTGTTTTTCTTCCCCAGGTATACAAATGAGATTCTGTTACCTAACCCAGAATTTCATTTGTGTAAGTGCCAGGCGCTAACCATTCCTCTTGTACCTCAAGAGGGGGCTCGAAGGAGCAGTGTGTCTGGCAGGACAACCCAAAGCATGTCTAGGAATGCCACCGCAGAGCAGCCACAACAACAGTAGTACCCATTCACACAGCAAGCAGATTGGAGTCAGCCTAGGTATACACCCGGCTTGGACCATTTCCCAACATATGAAGCAGGAGGCTCGGCATGGACTGGTGCGAGTAGTGGCTTCTGGGAGCATCCCGCCAGCAGACGTTGGGGAGACATTCTCAGTGCAGACCACTCCTCCAGCTCTAGTGAGATCCCCCCACAGTCTAGTGCACATCACTCTTTCTCATCTCGATGTTTTCATGACTTCGGACCAGGATTTGCGGACATCACTCGACAGTTGGGAGAACTTGATCTCTAGACCAATGAGATGCACAACATTCTGAACCAGCATGTCCAAGAGACCCACACATGGCAGCAGCATACAGACAGCCAACTGGCGAACATCAATGCCACAATGGAGCAAGTTCAAGCCAATAACTTGTATCTTTACTTCTATGCAGGGTTAAAGCTATGCTTAACTCAAAATATTGTTATTCTCAAAAGGCAAGGCTGCTACTTGGCTTGTATGATTGTACGTTAAAGCATATTGCTTTGCTTAAAGAAAGAGACTTGACTTGGTTGTTTACTCAATTAATACCACCACTACATCAAGGCAAAGTAACCATGCACTAACCGTGCTATCATCTGAACATAAACCATCAATTGGACTAGTGCCACAATCTCGAGGACTGACTATGCTAAGCCATGTTGTGACTCCATCACCAAGAGATTGTGCTAAGCAAGGATGGAGTGCACAACATCATTGAATAAAAATACGACAAAAGGATAACTCGTTTCTTGCTGAATTTAACTTTAATATTGATGAGAATTAGATACTACCTAAATCATGTACTTTGCTTATACTTAGCTTCACACGACGACCATTTACACCATGTGATTTCAGAGTCCACTATCTCCTAGCATTTTCTCATAGCATAATATATATGGTTGAAAAGATAATCAAGTCTAGTTTCAAACGCATCAAACGGCTCGTCGTTTCGACTTCCCATGAGGGAGTAATGTCTATTTTAGTGTAGGCTGCAGAGAAGCCAAAAGGGCCTCGTGAACCTGCTTGGGAATGATTCACGGAGACCTTTGAGCTAGCCCACTTACCTTGAATTTCAGCAGCCATTTCAGCCATATCTAGGAAGGTTGTTCCTAGTATAGATACTCCCTCCATTCCATTTTGATCATCCCTTAAGGTTTTTTAGATCTTCCCAAAATGATCATCACCTAACAAGTGTCTTTTTGTTTATTTGTGTAAAAAGTAAATGTGCATCATTGAATGTGTTGCATGCAACCAACCAAGATTAATTTTTATAGGTGCAATGCCATGCAATATTTAAAACATGAGCAATCCACAGGACAGGAACCGATGGAACACCTTAACCGATGAGGATTAATTTGAGAATAATGAATTTTTGGTGTCTTTGATCTTCGTGCCCTTTGCTTAGAGGATGATCAAATTGGGATGGAGAGAGTATCTCCTATGTTTTATTATTTGAAAGACTTTTGACAATGAGCATATGAACCCTTTCGTTTAGTTGTGTGCTAGCAAATTCAAAGAGAGATCACTACCGCTTTTGCTCTTGTGATTTCCTTGTGGGATTATAGAAGCAACATTTGACGCCTCCCAATTGGTGTTCTTGCCCCCTTCGAGCTTTTCCTTGATTGATTGCATGTTATGTTGGTTGGTAACTTAGAGTGTGGTTGGGCGAACCCTTGATTCAGGTTGCCGTAATAGAGAGTGTTATCTTTGGCTGCTTGCAGCTGGTTATCTTGGTATCTTTGAGGCTAGTTATCAATTCGTGATCCTACACCATGAATATCTAGACACTACCCCTATTAGGGTCATATCATAAATACTAAGATTCTTCCATGTGAGACGGTATTGTGTTCCAAACAATCAAAAAGTAACACCATCTCCCACGTAACACCATACAGAAAAATTGTATGGTAAGAAAACGTGAGCCTTGTTTATCCATAGCCATAAAACCTTCTCTTCCAATACCTTGCCACACATTAGAAAAATTGACATCCATACCAGTTTTGGCGAGTAGGTCCGGGTCGGATGCTGGCATGTGAGCTATCACCTGATCCGTGAGGATGACTAGGCTTGCCTCTCCTGATCACTCTCCAAGTTGAGGTCGATGTTAGGGTGGAAGTTCGTCTCGTGTTGACCCTCCTCCATGGACACATGACCATGGGACTCTGCTTGCTCTTCGCTCGACACGTAATCGAAGGATGGGCACGTGCTCAAGCTATGTGAATGGTGTCAAGAGCTCGAACTCGTCGCCCTCTTCATCGTGCTGAGGAATCATTTAGTGCTCTTCTTTATCCTGCACATAGAGCAAAAACACACAAGAACACTTGAAAACGGGTTACGTTAGCTAAAACAACTTAGTCATCCGAGAATTAGTCGGTCCTTTGGAGCTTGGTTGCCACCACAAAATCATCCTTATGGGTGATTCTTGTGGGCAGGACCACACGACAACAATCATTTTTACGGGGTAGTATTACCCCCACAAAATTTTCTTTGCAGCTTAACACGTAAGGGTCACTTGAAATGCAAGAGAAAAGAAATGCAAATCTTTTTGTTCAAACTTGAGACAAGGACACAAGAGAAACTTTGAGAGATAGAGAGAGAGAGGAGTCCAATTGCAATCAAATGCAGCTTTGTTAGGTGCAATGAGAGCAAGAGCTGTGGGTGACTTTTATATACGAGGACCCACCCTTGGTTCGGCTGAACCAAGGGGTTGGCTGACCCCCCGCCCTTTGGCCCCCCATGCTACTCTCTTTTCAGGTCTAAAACATTGACATCTTAAACCAAATAAAAGTAATTGAATAGGTGCAGGAAAGAAGCCAATTCAGACCTGTTTAAGTCCCCAAATGGTTCTATTTTGATTTTCAAATATTGGGTCTCACATGACTCCGAAGTTGCAAATATTGGGTCTTCATTTCAAGAAAATCAAGTTACTCCTTACAATCAAATCTCAAGTTTTTTTTGTAAAAAATTTATTTTCAGAATGCAAAGGTTAAAAAATCAAATATGATTCGAAAAAAATAAAATACAAATGCATGTTGGGAAATCAAATATGTAGTTCGGAAAATTCAAATATGGGATAACTACCAATTTACCTTTTGGCGGAGGACTCGTCACTTTATGACCAAAGAGTAGGACTTTTCTCCATCATGTTCATTTTGTCATCACGGCATGCGGCTTCGGAGATGACGAAATGAGTGATTGTGTTGCTTTACTCGCCACACCATCTTTGTTTTCTTTGATTTTGGTGGTGTGGACGATTCGGTGGACTTTCGGGGTTGCTGCTTCAGCCGTGCCGCCTGTCTCCTAGGCGTCTTGGTATTGTGGTATTGAAGAGGGAGTTCCCTCTTCAACACATCTTTTGTGAATGCCATGAGGTTGTCCTTCTTCGGGGGTGTCACTTCTACCTCTCAGATATTCTGCCTGTTCGGCCCATACTTGATCTTGATCACTTAGCACTGCTGCTTTCGGAGCTTGAAGTAGAACTTCTCCTTGCCATTAATATGGAGTCAGATTTCTTCGGCTACCACATCAATGCGTGCGTCCGCGGTGCTTAGGAATAGCTACCCAATAACAAGTGTTGTATCGCTATTGATGTCCATATCAAGCACCACAAAGTCGACAGGGATGAAGCAACCCTGGATTCTCTCCAGAATGGCTTTGGTGCTCCCTGCCAGATAGTGGACCACTGAGTCAGCCAGCTACAACATCATTGGTGTAAGTGATTGGGTAGTGTAGTTCTATTGACCAAAGACTACCTTGGGCATCACGCTGACGCGTGCTCTAATGTTGCACAGGGAGTGGTCGAAGTGTTGTGTCCCAATTTTGCCGAATCATTCTTCTTCTCAGGAAGCCGGTTGAGTATAGCTATGCTAAACTCCTCCATGAGCTTCACGATCTCTGTGGTGGGCATCGGCCATTTCTTACTAATAATGCCCATGAGGTAGCGTGCATAGGCATGCACTGTTGGTACTTGATACGTTCACAGATAAATCCGCAAGCGCATGGATAACCCTGCAGTGTTTCAACTGGGAGTATTCCATGAGTATCTTTTTTTGTTTTTCTGCAAGGAAGGCGGCGGTGTAAAGAGAGAGTTTATATATTTGTAATCACGCTACAATAAATATACCATAGTCCAAACAAAGGTTAATTGATAATAATGATAATGGGGTAGTGCGATACACAGAGATTCATCTCAAGAATAATACAACGATTAGTGGAGAAGAACAAAAGAGAGCTATGGTTTATCTGTACTTATATATTACTAATGTTTAGTATACACTTAACAATTACATGCTTACAAGGTTAGGACTTAGTTCTAGGCATCCAGGTACTACCGAGAGACCACTCCGTGCTGGTCTGCCGATGACTTCGTGGCAATTAACAAACTCTTACGCCATACCCGGATGTGGAGGAATACAAAGGATGGATAGGGCTATCACCACCAGCGGCCTTCCTCACTTTCCATGGGGTATACCCGCATCCAACGATATTTAACTAACCTAAGCACCATGTTTATGTAAATAAATAATGTCACTAATTTCTTCGGGACTCCCATTCTTCGGATGGACAAGTTCGAAGTACTGCAACCCGTTAAGATTATTCTACCGTTACGATGGCATCGACTAGCCTAATCAAGTGAAGCACATAAATGAGGAATAAACTATTCATAGCACACATTACTAGTAAAATACTATATGAACTATGAACACAATTAAATAAGATAATTGTTTTGTTCCAACTATAGTCTTACAAGAAGAGTAAACTACTAAAGACATACCGTAATCTCCTAGAAGACTATAGAACTGAAGAGTACTCTAAGCCTAACTTAACTAATATTATAGAGAATACAATGTAAGATAGAGAAAATTGCTCGTTGAGTGTGTGTTTTGAAGTGAGAAGCTCCTCCCTATTTACAGCCTTCTTATGACGGTTGCTTATGGCAGTTTCACCCCTAACCGTCATTGGGATGAAATCAGAAACGTCCACGTGGAGCGTGGGGATGACGGGCGCTCGGCCTAGTTTGGCCGAAACAGGGCAACCACCATACTCCACCGACCTTCTCCAGAGGCTAATAGGTGGGCCCCTTGTTCGGTGCATGGTTGATTAGCCTCCAATTAAGTTGGTTTCATCTGACTTGAGGGCCCTCCAATACGTGTGCTCTCATGTGATTCGCCAGAAGTGTGTTTGTTTACATGCCGGCTCATTTCTCCTATGCTTTAGTGTATAATCTTTGTATCCACAATAATTCTCCAAGACAAGCAGAACTACATTATTTATAACCAAAATATGTGTAAGAAATATTAGCTCTCCTTTTATTTATTGAGGTAGTTAAAGGTCGAAATCGATACTTAACGACCATCAACAACACCCCCAAGCTAAACCTTTACTCATCCTCAAGTAAAGATAAAACTTAGATTATTGATCAGGAGGTGCTACCATGTTTTATTCCACAATAGTACCATGCCTTCAACATGTTCATCATGCTAGAATCAAATAAGTTGGCAATAGAACTTTGTTGGTATTTGTTACGGTCACAAATAAATCTGTAAGCACACGGATACCGCTGTAGCACTTCACCTCTGAGTATTACATGTGTATCGAATCACAGGGAATGTACGTGTATAATCTAAGAACATGATTCAACCAAGGACAACAAATAGTGGTAGGCTTAGGCTAGAAAGGATACCTACGGGTTAATTATCCTAATTAAGTTAAAGGTAAAACTCTATTGATTGCTTCGTGCGCCAGTTCATCCCTGGTCTGCCAAATGGACTCCGGAATGTAGCTCTATGATGTACCCAGACATGGAGGAATACGAAGGATGGACAGAACTATCATCACCTGTCGCCTATCTCACTTTCCATGGAGCACACAACAAACGAAAGTAACCTCTAACCAAGACCCCACGTCTACGTTATCAATTACTACTCTAGCCTTGGCCAAGAACTTCCTTCTTCATCCAGAGTCTTAGTACTAGAGCACTAAATATTAATACTAAGTGATGAACCCACAACGATGAGAATATATCTCACTTAAGTATGCTAATTAAATACCAAAAGGGAATCTCGAATACTTACTTTATTAAAGAAACATCTACCTAGGTAAGAATGAGAAGAGAGGGCCGACAACTTTGGTGCTTCTCTAGGACTCTCTTGAAGATAGGACAACATCTTCGAAACATCCCGGTGAGAAAACTAACACTTGTGGCAATCCTTCCGGTGCTTCCCCTCACTCTCTTCCTATATTCTAAGTCTTCTAGAGAGTAGCCTAAATGTGTAAGTGAGTTGTACACCACTTGTTGTGCCCTTTGAGAGGGAGAGTTTTTCCTCCTCATATAGTTACCGTTGAGAATGGTGTTTACCACCCACAACCTTCATTAGGAGCGTATGGGAAGTCACCATGTCGAAGCTGGTGGCGATCAGCCATACTTTTGGTTTGGCCGAACCAGGGTTCGGGGGAACCACTTTCACCGCCTTTCTCCCTCATCTTCACCTAAGCCACTGTCTTGTGGGCCCTTATAATGGTGAATAGTGGTTAGCTTCAAATATGTTGGTTTTGCTATTAGTTGTGGGCCCTCAAAGCCGTGTACTCGTGTCTGATTGGCCGAAGGTGTGTTTCTTCGCATGGTGGTTGGTTTTTCTCCATAATTCACCTGCATAAAAATATTCACCAAAACTTGTGGAAATAGTTAGTTATAACCACTACCTCTATGTTTGGTATTCCATTTTGTATTCTTTCATTTGATTTTATGCAGGAATTGACTGTCAGATTTGGTTCTTAAGGACTGTTAACAACACATCAACACTTAGCCTTTACTCGTCCCTAAGTAAATAACATGGATAACAACACATATATGTTTCCCTTTGGAATGATACCTGCATAATAATTATTTCCATGTCATACCTGTACTTGTGAATCTTGAAGGGTCTACCATGTCATCTTGGGTGATTGAAGAATGGAACGGCTCTGATTCAAGTTACCTCCACTCCTCTTGATGAGTACCTTGGATTCTCTTAGATCGCTCAATGTGTATAATTCCTCACCAAGGCAGTGACTTTGTCATTTCTTATTCCTAGTTCTAATAAGGCTTATGTGGAGCTTAGGAAGAGAATAAGAACGACATACTTGCATCACATATATTGTAAAAATAAAAACTGGATATAGGAAGATAATTAGTCATATATGAAGATCAAGATGTGCATGTGCGTGGACAAGGAATATATGTGGAAAAATGGGAAGTGGAATGATGACACTTTTTTCTATGATCCTCCTTGCACTTATTTGGAGAACATGGCTATTTTTTTCTCTCTCATCATTTTTTTTCTTTTTCTCATGCTTGATAATAGTCTCTTTCTCGTGTGAGCATTTTTTTCTCAATATCATTCTTTTTTCTATCTTATGTCTCATTTTTCATGGATAGTTGGATGAGAGACCATAAATATGTGGTGTCTTTATTTGCTGTATGGTTGGTTGATGCAGACTTGTAATATACAAGTTTAGCCTCTATGGTAGATGGATAATTGATGCTAATTTTCAGTGTACAAGTATACTATCTATGGTAAATGAAGAGTATGTGTTTGCTACCCTCCAGTGCAGAGGGCGAGCAAATATGGTGGGTGTGTGTGTGATCTTAATCTTGAAAGAATCAAAAGAATCTAAGGGTCTTAACAACTTGGCCAAACTCAAAACGATAATAAGCAACATATGTATAAGGTTTTTGATATGATTGACATGGTTTTGGTAGGAATAAGGCATCAATGAGGAGCATGTAAAGTTACACCATTTTTTTCTTCAATTACTTAGATAACATGTGTTCCTATAAATGAGTGTTCACAAGCAACAAGTAACATGCGGGGAGTAAAGAGTATGCAAGACATTCCCAGAAAATCATATAGTCTAGTCGAAACATCCAAGCCCATTTTAATTTTGAGTTAATTTTTTAGATATTTTTATGGTGAGAATTGATTAAACTCAAAATTCAGGGAGGTTCATGGAAAGATGCTCAAACCATCACTCTAGTACAAAGTGGAAAACAAGGAGGTTCAGGGGTGGTCCGGCCGACCGTTGGGTTCGGCTGACCCTTCCGCAGTTCCAATCGCCTTCTCCTTCTCGTGTGGGTTCTGGAGTCATAGTGCAACGCAAAGGTGGGAGATCTCGTTTGTGTACATGAAAGGAAGCCTACGAGATCTCCCTCATACTTGTTCTTGTACCTAGGTTGCTTATTAAAAAATATAAAGCGCAAGTCAACCGGTTTGCAAGCCGGTGAGTCATTTTATTTTATTCAATTAACATAAAACTTACCTTGAGTCCACCTGAGGACCATGTGCATGAAGGTTGGGAGGTGGCGGCACCACCCATGTGTCGTTTATGGAAACAAAAACAAAAAAAAAGAGTAAAATTGAAAGGGATTCTTACCTTTGTTACCTGTTTGTAGTAACATGATATCCTGTATGCCCAAAGTGCATTGGGTAGTTTGATCTTCCATGCCTTCCCCCTTGTGTCGAGGGTGGTATGGAATTGCATTGTGCCATGCCCTACGCTCCCGAAAGAAGTTTCTGAAAGTCTATGCGAAGAGATCCACCATCACTTTTTACTATGCTAGGTGTTCCACAACATGGAACATCCGTCGGGTATGCTTAGAATCAGCACCTCGGCATGGCATTTTTTCAAACCCACTTGGACACATAATCGATGACTACTGAAGATGGTGTTGCACGATATCCGTCGATGCCTTCAGCTATCGGTACACCTCTTCTTAGTAAACCGTCTGTGCAGACTCAAGGGTTGGAGCCTGTCTTCTTTAGCAGCATGTCGTCCTATAGGAATTGATTTATTGACCATTCCTACATGTTAGTGAATTGCATGCACGACAAATGATCTGCTATGAGATTTTCTAGTCCTTTCTTAAAGATCAAATTCTTGGAGTAGAAGAAACCCATTTAATTTGCCGAATTTTTGTATCTTTCTTAATGAGCAGGTATATTTAAGTAGTATAATCATCATAAATGTTAACCCCCGCTTCAACTAAGTAAGATCTGATTTTATCAAATGCAAAAGCAACGGCAAGGAGCTCTTTTTCAGATGTGGCATAGTTTAAATTAGCTTCAGACAAAGTTTTACTAGCACAAGGGATATCATAGTGTTTCTTACTTAAAGAATGATCCTAAAAGCATGATCACTAGCATTGCACATGGTTTCAAACCGTAGCGACCAATCAGGGGGTTGAATGACTGATGCTGAAATGAACGCTTCTTTCAAGACGTTAAAAGATATTGAGCACTATCAACAAAGTTAAAGGGGTCATTCTTAGTTAATAGATATGTTAAGGGTCCGACAAGCTAAGATAAAACAATAGAGCGCCGATAGAATCCTGCGTGACCTAGAAATCTGCGGACTCCTTTGACTTTGGTAAGAGTTAGAAGCTATGGAACCATTTCAATTTTTGCTCTATCCCACCTCTACTCCCCTTTTGGAGAGTCGGGGTCCCAGCGCTATAACTTCACGGACCATGAGGTGACACTTTTTCAATTGAGTACCAAGTCCATTTCTTGACACCGTTGCAAGACCTTATCTACATTCTCTACACAATGATCAAAATTTTATTCATAGACAGAGAAGTTATCCATGAGAACCTTGATGATTTCCTTGATCATGTTAAAGAAAATAGACATCATGCACCTTCAGAATGACACGGGTGCATTGCGCAGTCCGAGCGACATTTTGCAGTAAGCATACGTTCCATAAAGATATGCAAACATGGTCTTGGTTTGAACATTGGGAAAGATTGGAATTTGATGATAACTGGAATACCCACCAAGAAAACAGGAGAAGGAACGATTTGAAAGATACTCTAACATTTCATCAGTGACAGGGCAGCAGGAAATGATCCGTTCTAGTTGCCCTGTTGAGCTTCCTATGGTCAAAAGACATCCTCCAACCCGTGATGGTTCATTGTGGGATCAACTCGCTTTTGGAGTTTTCAACGACCATCATGTCAATCTTCTCAGGCACATCTGGAAGAAGCTTTAATATAGGATGGCCGATCAGAAAATCAAAATTAGGGACTTCGAACACGTGGAAGTCTAGGGCGGCTTCGACATTCTTGTGCTTTGAAGGCACTCCATATAGAATCCCAAAACCTTCTATGATAGGAACTGAGGAACTTCAAAATGTTTTGTCTGTGGATGCTAACGGTTTGTCCCCTAAGCAAGTTAATGCAAAGGTTGCGAACATAATGTTAGCACCAATAGTGGGATTATAGTGAACGTTCACCATGGCCTTTCTCACAAGACATGGAATAGTTAAGGACAGGGAACTAATCCAAATTGCTTCGGAGGAAAGCTCCACTTCCCTTAACCACTCATCTCTCATTAGGGTATTCAATTCCTCACTATCTTTGTGAGGAAATTTTCCTCGACCGGCTCAGGTGAACTATACGGGGTAAGTGGTCTATTTTGTTCGGAATAGCTCGAGGCGCTTCCATGGTCCTCGAAAACATCATCCTTGAGCTTGAAGGGGATTTTCGAAGGCTGAATTTCTTCCTACTCCAGTTCCTGAGGTTCATGGGAGGGGTCACAGGTTGAATATTGGGATGTAGAAAGTTCGGACTCGGATTCAACAATTGAGGGCTCCTCACGGGTATGCCTAACTTCCTAGAGGGTTTCACAACAAATGAGGGAGGTGTTCTTTACGATACAATCCCTACCTTTTGTCTTGGGAACAAGCCTACGACCGAAAGATCGAGATATGAGGTAGACTCCTTCTCACTCTGCTAAAAGCAGAGAATTTCCATCCGTAAGGAGACAACACGTGTTAACGGGAAAAAAGCAAGACATAAACCTGCTTTTTGCTATGATTTGTGGGCCCTCAAATCCATGTACTCGCATCTGATTGGCCGGAGGTGTGTTTCTTCGCACGACAGGTGGTTTTCGTCCATAATTCAAATATTCACCAAGAATTATGGTTAGAAATAACCACTACCTCTAAATTTCACATTTCATTCTGTATTCTTTCATTTTCTTTTATGTAAGAATTGACTATCGGATTTGGTACTTAAGGACCGCCAAGTATTTTTTTTTCTCAGGCTGCTCAAGAACATTTGTGAGCATACCCTTTTTTTCCTTTTTCTCATTTTTTTCTTCTCATATTGCTTGAGAATATTTTGTACTTTCTATCACTTTTTTTTCATAGCCATCTCTTTTGCTAACTACTAGGAGAGACATTTGATTAACATTGTGGAGTATTTATTTGGTGTATGAAATGTTGCTAACCCCCAATGTAGAGGTAAAACAACTATGGTGGGTGTATGGCATGTTTCTGCTAACCTCCAGTGTAGAGGTCAAGCATATATGGTAGGTGCGTGTGTGTGATCTTGATCAAGAAAGCATGAAAAGAATCGCACAGGGGTCACAATAATTTAAGAAAGCTCAATGCAATAACAAGTAGCATATGTGTAAATACTTTTGCACAGTGATCATCATATGGCTTTGGTAGGAATTTGTCATCATTGATGTGATGAGGACACAACTAGCTCGGATATAACCATGACTACCTTGTGTATTAATCAGCCAAAGGTTAACCAGTTCTACATAAGATTTACTTGTTATATTTTTGAACATACGTTGCTACACAATGAGTTTTGTTTGTTTTCGTTTGCAGAGGTACTTGCTTGGATGAAGGAAAAGAAGCCGAGCATAATGAATGCATGGAATATCAAAGAAGTTGATTGGGGACCAAACCAAGACCTTCTCCAAGTCGACTTCGGGTGCAAAACTGTTCTAGCGGCGAAACTGTTCTTGACAGATTAATCTAAGCAAAACCCGCCAAAGGTGGGGGGGAAACGGATGAAAAAGAATCATGCAAAGGCTAAACACGGTCTAGGTTAAGGTAGCTAACGACTAAATTTCTTTTTTGGCTTTTCTGTAGACTCTAGGATTATTGCGAAAACAAAAATTAATCTAGGGTAAAGAAACTAGGCGAACCTGACGGTGAACCTAGAGCTCTGATACCACTTAATGTGCACTAGGGTTCCCGATCTTCCGAAAGGTTCTGATAAACAACGATTTGGACGGAGTCGCGACACAAATCGATCCGGCTTCTTGAACGCGCAAGCTCTTGAGCCCCGCAATCGCAGCACCACGTCTCCTCTGGTTATCACTCGTGTTGAAACACGGGTGACCTCGCCGAGAAGGCTAATCCCTATTTGCCAATCGAAGAACACAAACAAGAACGAGATAGAATACAACCAAAATTGCAGATGAATGATTAAGCACACAAGTTGGAGTCTTACAAACCGATCTAGCGGCGAAACTGTTCTTGACAGATTAATCTAAGCAAAACCCCAAAACCTAAAGATAGCGACGGCTACTGATATATGGAGTTTAGGGTCGTGCAAGCACCCCTTGACGCAACCCTAATGGGCTCCAACACGATACACGGGCCAAAGGCCCAAATACGGCGTCGCAGCGCCGGGACAGATTCTGAATGTCAATTTGTTCAGTCAATTGCCGATGACTCGTAATGAATTTGGACATGAGACCAGAACCATTGGAAAGGTTATCTTCTTAGCTTTCCATCCATATAAAGAATGCCCCAATCCGAGCACGTATGCGACCTGGGCGCCCGTTTTAGTGCAGACTGGTCCTGGACTCCGAATTGCACCCGAAGTCGACTTGGAGAAGGTCTTGGTTTGGTCCCCAATCAACTTCTTTGATATTCCATGCATTCATTATGCTCGGCTTCTTTTCCTTCATCCAAGCAAGTACCTCTGCAAACGAAAACAAACAAAACTCATTGTGTAGCAACGTATGTTCAAAAATATAACAAGTAAATCTTATGTAGAACTGGTTAACCTTTGGCTGATTAATACACAAGGTAGTCATGGTTATATCCGAGCTAGTTGTGTCCTCATCAGTATCAATTTGCGAAAGAAAGGAAAGAAAGGGGAAAAAATTCTACAAAACTACTTGGATGTGGTTCTATCAAGTTACTCACTCTCAACTTGTTCAACAAGTTCTTACCAATTCTCACCATGCTAAACAGGAGGTGACGGCAACCGTCGGACTAGACAAACCTCTGGAGAAAGGTGGATCGATGCCTTCGTTGCTTAATCCCTGTCAAGTATTAGTCGAACCGGTGGAGCTATGGGTGGGCTGGTAATGAGACAAAGAAAATCTAGAAACCACGTTAGTCAAAAACAAGCTGAATAATCGTTCAAGGTTGGTACCATGCTGGTCCTCTAGTCTAGACGTAGTAGAGACGCAAGCCTAACCACAAAGGATGCCACAAGATGCAAACCATGAACGATGACAGGAGTTGACAACCAAAGAAGATAGGATATATCAAAAACTCACAAATCGGCCTTTTTTCTTTTTCTTTTATTTTTTCTCTTTTTTTGTGCTTTTTTTATGGAGTACACAAAACCAACCACGTAAATTTTTAGATCGAACGGACAAAAATGTGAGTCCCAAAACTTATCACCTTGAAAACAGAATTTTGCAAGCGGAATTTGGTTATTCTAAATTTGGCGAAACTGACGTTGTCAGTCAGAACCGGATGTAACTTTTCTGTAGATGTCCGTGGATATATTATAAGCCAGATTCCTAGTTCGTATGTAAAAGATATGACCGTTTTATGGAAGGTCACTCGAAACAGAGTTCTATTTCTTTTCTGGTGGTGGCAAACTCAAAGGCATTCGGATTCAAGGAAACGAATAGATCTAACACAAAAGGAAAGCGATTTGGTGGATGGCAGCGATGGTGGAGATGACAACAAAAGTGGTGATGGCGGCAAAGATGGTGATGGCAATATGCGTGGCAAGAACTCAAAACTCTAAACGACGTAACGCTAAGACCACCAACTCAACACAACAATGTAATAGAAAACTCAACAAGCCCTAACTAAGCAGTACTAGCAGAAAGGCTCTAAATCTCTCACCGAGCAATCTAAAAGCTCTGATACCACCTGATGTGCGCAAGGGTGTCCCAATCTTTCAATGAGAGGATAAGTCGATTGGATGGAGCGACGTTGGTGATCCGACTACAACTGTCCAGGGACGTTGCACCTTAGCAATCGTTACACCAACTCCAGAGGCAGTCGTGAATCTCGACGGATGCATGGTCAGCCCAACCACGAGGGTATTTGTTGCTGCAAGCAATCGAGAACTAGCAAGAACAAGATGAACAAGCAACTCAATTTGTGGATTAAATATGTAGGATTGAATCAGCAAAAATATCAAAGGTGGGGTTCCATATCGAGCAAACCAGCGATCTAACCGTTCACGGGATTACACGGCAAAGTAGCGGAGCTAAACTTTAATCTAAACAAAACCCGAGAAACCCTAAAAGGAGCTATTTAAAGGGGTGTTGGGGTCGTCCTCTTACCCTAGTGGACCCAACTTGATACATAGCCCATTGGGCCCAAATAAGGTGACGCAGCACCATTGACAGAAAAGGACTCGATAGTAAAACGATGATTGCGGCCGCTCCAAAATAGATATGGACATGAGGCTAGATTCATTTGAAAGTAGACTTGACAAGCTTTCCATGAAGTACTTGCACGCCAAAATGGAGTCCGTATGAAGTCGTGGCGGTCATCACAAGTGGGTGGTGTTGTTCTGCAGTCCGAATCCAGCCCGCGCGAATATGTTTTCTTTTGGGTCCTGTCCATCATTCCTAAACAAAACAAGAGTGCAAACATTTCCATGGTCTAAATAAGATGGACAAGAAGATAAGAATGAACTCACCTGGTAGTTTATTTGGCGTGCATGAGCGCGAGTAATTGGACCGGAAATCTGTTGTCGTTGTGTAGGCGTGGATGTATCGATCGCGTTGATGTTCTCATCAACCAGGCAGAATATCCGAGAGGTCAAAGTGACACCCTCGAACAAGGATAGCCTTTTGGTATTCATGGAGGAGGTGTTGGAGAGGAAACTCCCTCCCTATACGGTAATACCAAGACACCCAGGAGGCAGGGGCACGTCTGAAGCAGCAGCCCTCAAAGTCCACAGAACAATCCTCACCAGTAAAAGCAAAGACGACCAAGAAGGTATGCAGAGCAAAACCACAGTCATCTGTCTAATCATCTCTGAAGCCGGGTGCTAAGACAAAAATTAACGACATGGAGAAAAGTCCTACTCATTAGAATTACAATGTTGAGTCATTCGCTGAAAGCTAAAATTGGTAGTTGTCTCATATTTGATTTTCTAACTTGTATTTGCATATTTGCTTTCCAAATCATATTTGACTTTCCAACCCTTGCATTTTCAAAATATTTTTGGCAAAAACTAAATTTGAGATTTGACTATGTTTCCTGTACCCATTCATTCACTTTTATTCTGTGGAGGATCTCATTGATTCAGACCTTAAAAGAGAGCACTATTGGAGCCTTAGGGGGGGTCGGCCGATCCTTGGTTTGGCCGAACCTGGGACAACTCCTCCCCTATAAAAGCCACCCTATGGCTCTTGCTCTTATTGGCCCAAACCAAGTTGCACTTGTTTGATCTTGGATTCCTCTTTCTTAATAAAGTAACTCTTGTGTTCTTTTCTCAAGTTTGAACAAAAACTTTTTTTCTAACATAAGCTCTTTTCGAGTGTTCTTGTGCGTTCTTTGCTCGTGCGTGCAGAAGAAGTGCGCTAAACGCTTCCTCAGCGCGATGACACCATTCCCATAGCTCGAGCACGTGCCCATCCATCGAGAACATGTAGAACGAAGAGTAAGTGGAGTCCCATGGCCAAGTGCCCATGGAGGAGGATCAAGGGGATAAGAAGTTCCATCCTAACACCGACCTCGACTTGGAAGGTGATAGGGAGTTCCAAGCCAACACCATCCTCAAGGATCGGGTGTTCGCTTACACGCAAGCATCTGGCCTGGACCTGCTCAACAAAACAGGTATGGATGTTGATTTGTCTAATGTGTGGCAAGCTATTGGATGGGAAGGCTTTGTGCCTATAGATGAGCATGGTTCTTGTTTTCTTACCATACAATTTCTCTGTACCCTGCGAGATGTGGGGGATGGTATGATGTTCTGATTCTTTAGAATGCAACAACATCTCACATGGAAGAATCTCAGTATTCATCTACGTTTCAATAGATGGTGTTATGTTGACTTGGAGTCAGCGATTTCAAATTCCAACAAAAACGAGTTCTGCCATGCATTTTCGCAGAAACTATGAGCCAACGATATCCACAATCCCACCTTACGCTTGATACACAATTGGTTTGCTTTAACTCTCTTCCCTCGGGAGAATGTAAGGTCTATTTCCGATGATGAGTTGAAAGTCCTTTATGCCATGGTTAAAAACATTAAAATCTCTCCTGTCAAAGCTACGGTAAAATAATGGTTAGAAAATCTTGAGATGGTAGGACCAATAGAGTGAACATTATTAATCACTCGGATAGCTGTAAAAGTTGGAGCATTGGTGGATGGTCCAGTAGACATCTCCCAACCTCGCTCCACCATTGACGAATATTATCTTGTGCACGGGCATACTTTCAAACATGGTACAAATGCCTCTCTTGTATTTTTCTTCCTCGGATAGATAAATGAAATTCCGTTACCTAACCTAGAATTTAATTTGTATAACTACTGGGTGCTAACCATTCCTCTCGTTCCACAAGAGGTAACTCGCAACAGCAGTGTTTCTTGCAAGATGACTTGAAGCACATCGAGGAATGCGGCCAAGGAACAGCCGGAGTACCCATTCACGCAGCAGACGGATTGGAGCTAGCTTGAGTATACACTTGGTTGGGACCAACCACCGCCAACATATAAAGTAGGAGGCTTGGCTTGGCAAAGCGTGAGTAGTGGCCACTGGAAGTAACTTGGTAGACGCTAGGACAACATTCCCAGTGTGGACCACTCCTCTAGCTCTAGTGTGATGCCCCCTCCGTTTGGTGCATGACGCTCTTTCTCTGCTTGAGGTTTATCGTGACTTCAGTCGAGGATTTGCTGACCTCACCCAACAGCTGGGAGAGCTTGATCTCCGAACAAATGAGATGTAAAACACGCTGACCCAGCATGTCCAGGAGACCCACACATGGCAGCAACATACGGATGGCCAGTTGGAGAACATCAACGCCACCAAGCAACAAAGTCAATTTGACATGTTGGGCTTGTTCCAGTCGCAGGGATTCAATCGCTATCATGGACCATAAGCAAGAAGCTAGCTTGGGGGAGGACCCCCATATATGGTAACTTGAATCTTTATTTCAATGCATTGCATTTAAAAAGAAAATCTATAAAAATTTGCAAAAGATAAAAATACCAAAAATATTTGCTTTTCATACGCGGTAAGAATGCTCTAGTTCTCATAGTTGAAATGATGAATACTTGCTCTGTTTTATTTCCCTTTAGTGCCTAGTTTATAGCCCCTAAGTTTTTGAGTATATTGGGAAAAAATGTTTGTCTTGAACTTGAAACTTGTGGGTTGCATATGGATGATCTAGGTCTAAGTTGTTGTGAGATATGAGATGGTGAAATAGAGTAGCGATGATCGTACTCTAAGTGATACTTGAACTCTGGAGTCTTTGTTTTTCAAATGAATGAAAATTTCTAAGTTCATCATGATGTGCACTAGGGTTCCCGATCTTCCGAAAGGTTCTGATAAACAACGATTTGGACGGAGTCGCGACACAAATCGATCCGGCTTCTTGAACGCGCAAGCTCTTGAGCCCCGCAATCGCAGCACCACGTCTCCTCTGGTTATCACCCGTGTCGAAACGCGGGTGACCTCGCCGAGAAGGCTAATCCCTGTTTGCCAATCGAAGAACACAAACAAGAACGAGATAGAATATAACCAAAATTGCAGATGAATGATTAAGCACACAAGTTGGAGTCTTACAAACCAATCTAGCGGCGAAACTGTTCTTGACAGATTAATCTAAGCAAAACCCCAAAACCTAAAGATAGCGATGGCTACTGATATATGGAGTTTAGGGTCGTGTAAGCACCCCTTGACGCAACCCTAATGGGCTCCAACACGATACACGGGCCAAAGGCCCAAATACGGCGTCGCAGCGCCGGGACAGATTCTGAACGTCAATTTGTTCGGTCAATTCCTGATGACTCGTAATGAATTTGGACATGAGACCAGAACCATTGGAAAGGTTATCTTCTTAGCTTTCCATCCATATAAAGAATGCCCCAATCCGAGCACGTATGCGACCTGGGCGCCCGTTTTAGTGCAGACTGGTCCTGGACTCCGAATTGCACCCGAAGTCGACTTGGAGAAGGTCTTGGTTTGGTCCCCAATCAACTTCTTTGATATTCCATGCATTCATTATGCTCGGCTTCTTTTCCTTCATCCAAGCAAGTACCTCTGCAAACGAAAACAAACAAAACTCATTGTGTAGCAACGTATGTTCAAAAATATAACAAGTAAATCTTATGTAGAACTGGTTAACCTTTGGCTGATTAATACACAAGGTAGTCATGGTTATATCCGAGCTAGTTGTGTCCTCATCAGTATCAATTTGCGAAAGAAAGGAAAGAAAGGGGAAAAAATTCTACAAAACTACTTGGATGTGGTTCTATCAAGTTACTCACTCTCAACTTGTTCAACAAGTTCTTACCAATTCTCACCATGCTAAACAGGAGGTGACGGCAACCGTCGGACTAGACAAACCTCTGGAGAAAGGTGGATCGATGCCTTCGTTGCTTAATCCCTGTCAAGTATTAGTCGAACCGGTGGAGCTATGGGTGGGCTGGTAATGAGACAAAGAAAATCTAGAAACCACGTTAGTCAAAAACAAGCTGAATAATCGTTCAAGGTTGGTACCATGCTGGTCCTCTAGTCTAGACGTAGTAGAGACGCAAGCCTAACCACAAAGGATGCCACAAGATGCAAACCATGAACGATGACAGGAGTTGACAACCAAAGAAGATAGGATATATCAAAAACTCACAAATCGGCCTTTTTTCTTTTTCTTTTATTTTTTCTCTTTTTTTGTGCTTTTTTTATGGAGTACACAAAACCAACCACGTAAATTTTTAGATCGAACGGACAAAAATGTGAGTCCCAAAACTTATCACCTTGAAAACAGAATTTTGCAAGCGGAATTTGGTTATTCTAAATTTGGCGAAACTGACGTTGTCAGTCAGAACCGGATGTAACTTTTCTGTAGATGTCCGTGGATATATTATAAGCCAGATTCCTAGTTCGTATGTAAAAGATATGACCGTTTTATGGAAGGTCACTCGAAACAGAGTTCTATTTCTTTTCTGGTGGTGGCAAACTCAAAGGCATTCGGATTCAAGGAAACGAATAGATCTAACACAAAAGGAAAGCGATTTGGTGGATGGCAGCGATGGTGGAGATGACAACAAAAGTGGTGATGGCGGCAAAGATGGTGATGGCAATATGCGTGGCAAGAACTCAAAACTCTAAACGACGTAACGCTAAGACCACCAACTCAACACAACAATGTAATAGAAAACTCAACAAGCCCTAACTAAGCAGTACTAGCAGAAAGGCTCTAAATCTCTCACCGAGCAATCTAAAAGCTCTGATACCACCTGATGTGCGCAAGGGTGTCCCAATCTTTCAATGAGAGGATAAGTCGATTGGATGGAGCGACGTTGGTGATCCGACTACAACTGTCCAGGGACGTTGCACCTTAGCAATCGTTACACCAACTCCAGAGGCAGTCGTGAATCTCGACGGATGCATGGTCAGCCCAACCACGAGGGTATTTGTTGCTGCAAGCAATCGAGAAC
>BDMV01000002.1:29943801-29956576 GCA_008326285.1 Oryza officinalis
TTTGTTGCCGACGATGGTCGAATTAGTCTGCTTATCTAGATCCCTCAAAGCATCTACCATACCCAAAAGCGATCGACAGCTTGATTGTCTTTGTGTTAATTCTCGATTCACACTTTGCGTTGCTATCGACCCTAGTCGTGTTTTGAGATCTAACTCAAAGTCTGTTTTCGATCGTAATTAAGGATAGCGCCGGGGTTTCAGCTGGTCTTACCTAATACATGTGATTACTTCATGTTTTTATGTGTATTTGCCACTTGTATGAGTGGATCGATAGGATATAAATATATGTGTCACAGATTGTTCTCAGGATTTCACTATGATTAATATATTTATATTGGCCGATCGGTTTGTATAAGTTTGCACTAGAGTATTAGCTAGTGTACTTACTTCTTACATCCCTCTTTGGCCGATGTCATCAAACCAACACGAATATATTAATGAAGGCCAATAAGAGTAGATCTGTATTTTAATTGTATTTCTTTATAACCTCAAGTAGGCCGATATAGCCTTGCCCTATCGGCTAGACCCTTAAGATGCGACATCGGCCTACTAGCCGAACGGCCATCGTTTGCTAACTTGGTTTACTTGTTTATTCTTGTTGATTGCAGATCAAATCAACTGGCACGCCCTAAATACACCTAGGCAAGCCATTGGACCTGCACTAGAGTTAAGCAGATCTCCCAGGCCGCTGTGATAACATGGAACCCGTTTTGACACGAGGGCGGGTCGAAATTCTGCGCCAACACGCTTTCGCAATCTACTCGGAGAAGAAAGAGAAAACCGACACAGAGAAGAACGAGCGATTCGAGTCGGATCGATTATGCCATCGGACGAAGCCGAGTATTGGACCAGGTGCTGTAACGGACTCAGCGGTGCATCAGACCAAGTGGAGCGCTAGCAGAGGGACTGTATCGGCCGATATGGGTTCAATGCGGCCATTGGCCGATGGAAGCAGGGGGCCAATGGAGGTAGAGCGGGCTTTGTTTGGGCTTGAGTCAAGCTTCAAAGGAGATTACCAAATAGGGATAAGGCCCGATTTTAGGCAATTGTATCTCTTAATTAGGAAGTTAAGCTAGTTTCGATCTAATCTATGGTAAGAGTCCGCCATAAGGATTTGTTTGTTTGTTATAGATAAAATCGTGTCCTATATGGATAATGTTGTAAATCACGGGTATAAATATCCCGGTAGTTTGTACTTAGAATCTGTCTCAATTCAACAACCAAAAACAATACAGTTTAATCTACTTTCGGCGCATCGCCACCCTCGCAAGAGGTTGATTTCCGGCGAGTTCTTGCTTCCCCATAGCAGAGGTAAGAACTCTTACCCGACAATCTACGTCGTCGGGGCTAGCGTGTCGTTTTAGACACGTTAAGCCCCGGCTACATGATCATCATTTATCATTTCTTGGATGATCTTAATATAGCTTTCCAATTCTATCTCGCCAGCGGTAAACTCGCTTTAGGGTTTGTTGCCGACGATGGTCGAATTAGTCTGCTTATCTAGATCCCTCAAAGCATCTACCATCCCCAAAAGCGATCGATGACTTGATTGTCTTTGTGTTAATTCTCGATTCACACTTTGCGTTGCTACCGACCCTAGTCGTGTTTTGAGATCTAACTCAAAGCCTGTTTTCGATCGTAATTAAGGATAGCGCCGGGGTTTCAGCCGGTCTTACCTAATACATGTGATTACTTCATGTTTTTATGTGTATTTGCCACTTGTATGAGTGGATCGACAGGATAGTCACAGATTGTTTTCAGGATTTCACTATGATTAATATATTTATATCGGTCGATCGGCTTGTATAAGTCTGCACTAGAGTATTAGCTAGTGTACTTACTTCTTACATCCCTCATCAGCCGATGTCATCAAACCAACACAAATATATTAATGAAGGTCGATGAGAGTAGATCTGTATTTTAATTCTATTTCTTTATAACCTCAAGTAGGCCGATATAGCCTTGCCCTATCGGCTAGACCCTTACGATGCGACATCGGCCTACTGGCCGATCGGCCATCGTTTGCTAACTTGGTTTACTTGTTTATTCTTCTTGATTGCAGATCAAATCAACTAGCACGCCCTAAATACACCTAAACAAGCCAATTGACTTGCACTGGAGTTAAGCAGATCTCCTAGGCCGCCGTGGTAACGTGGAACCCGTTTTGACACGAGGGCGGGTCAAAAGTCTGCACCAACACGCTTTTGGCACGCCTAGTGGGACAAAGAAGAACACAAGCTTCACACCGTCAACAAGGTCACTTCAAGATGTCCAAGCAGAGCGAGATTTCGGAAGAAAATGTTGTCTCGGTGACTGCCGATCAGCTCAACGAGGTGCAAAAGGCTGAGATGGCAAAGTTAATCGAGCAGTTCCAGAACATGTACTTGCAGACATACTCTAGGACTCGGCAAGGCACCATTATTCAAAAATCCAAGGTGATAATGCCGAGCCCTGGGGATGGAGCTAGCACATCGGCGGCAGCCTAAGATCAAGCCGTCAAAACTGAAGACGATACTTGTTGCGCTGCACCGACGCTACAGGACCGCATCGACTCCGCGGTTCACTCAGCACTGATCAACCAATCCGGAGTCCTGGTGAACACGTTGAACAATACGGTTAAGTCGATACTAGATGGTTCCATTCACCAGCACAAGCCTCAAGGGCCAGTCTTCCGACCTGACAATAAATTCCCTCCATATCGGACCTTGAGGACTGACCTGAGTATGGCTCCACAGCCGACAGCGCCGATCCCACCTCCATCGGCCCAGCAAGTGTCGACCATGCCGTTGGTCTTGACAAAACAGGCGGGAGGAAGCCCCCAGCACATCACGGAAGACCAATTGGCGCAATGGACGAGGAAGAGACAGGCTCTAGTAGCCTTGCAGCAGCCGATGGTTGAGCCGATACAACAAGCCTCTGCTAATCCAACATCGGCTGGGCAAGCCCAATTCCCCTTGCCAAGCAATCCTCCACAAGTAGCTGCCTACAACGCGCCGCAAGGCTATCAGCAGTACTCCACGGGGCAGTATGATGCGCCAAATTTGAATCATCACTTTCAGCCATACTCCCCTAGGCAATATTGGCCGGAAGGTTTTCAGCAACTTTATCACCAAGAACTTCCGCACCAGCCCGCGGGAGTCACTCAAGGGCATTGGGCTGATATGATAGCCAAAGTGATGCGTGATCAATTCGGTTTAAAGCCCAAGGAGAGTGCCACAATATACCAGCACCCATACCCAGAAGAGTTCGACAGAGTGCCATTGCCAAGCCGGTATAAGATTCCTGACTTCTCCAAATTTTCGGGGCAAGACATACGAGCATATCAGCCAATTCCTAGCTCAATGTGGTGAAGCATCGGCTTTAGAGGCATTGAGGGTGAGATTTTTCCCCTTATCTTTGTCAGGATCAGCATTCACTTGGTTTTCCTCTCTGCCCTGCAACTCTATCAGAGGATGGGTAGACCTAGAAAAACAGTTTCATCGATATTTCTTTAACGGTGTGCAAGAGATGAAGTTGTCTGATCTTACCGCCATCAGGCAGAGAGTTGACGAATCGGTCCCGGACTACATTCAGCGATTCAGGGATGTTAGAAACAGGTGCTATAGCCTTAACTTGACCGATTCCCAGCTGGCCGATTTGGCATTCTAGGGGCTACTTGGGCCGATACGAGAAAGGTTCTCGTCACAAGATTTTGAAAGTCTAGCTTAGCTAGCTCAGAGATTATCGGCCCATGAGCAAAGGTTCCAGGAGGCAAAAAAGTTCACAAAGAAGGTCAATAGCGTTTATCAATACGCCTTCGATAAAGACGAAGATGTTGATGGTAAAGTCGATTTGGCCGAATGGGCCCAGATGAAGAAGCCAATGACATGTCAATGGATCAAGAAGGGCGACAAAGAAGAGAAATTCGACTTCGACATTAACAAAGCCGACAAAATATTCGACCTACTACTGCAAGAGAAGCAGATACAGTTGCTAGTAGGTCATGTGTTGCCATCGGCTAAAGAAATAAAGAAAAGGAGATATTGCAAGTGGCACAACACGTACTCTCACTATACAAATGAATGCAAAATCTTTCGACAACAGATACAATCGGCCATCGAACAGGGCAGGATCAAGTTTGATGAAGCCAAAAGGCCGATGAAGATCGAAGGACACCCGTTTCCAGTTAACATGGTGCGGGCTGACAGGGCCGATAGCGATGCCTATCGGACCAACAAGCGACCCCATCAAACTTCAGAAGGCCTCATCAATAAGTACCATCGGAGGCGTGAAGAGCAAGCACAAGACTATTCTGACCAAGATAAATTCTATGATCCTCATTGGGGGTGCGAGTTTTTTCAATTTTGTTGGAACGAAGGAATGAGGTTGCCGACGATGCAAGAATGTCCTGCATGCAACGACATAGAGGAGTCTTACCAGGGCAGTTCAAGCAGACAAGCGCATCGGCCGATCAAGCAGAGGAAACCTGTACACGAGAGGCTAAGGCCGATGCACCATCACTGTCGAACAAAAGATGATGAGCAAGTCCAAAACCCTCAATGGTGCCCAAGCGATTTATTTAGCAAAACCCAGAAGCGACGGGTCCAGAGGTTAAGGCAGAAGGAAAAAATTCAGGAACAGCAGGCAGCGATCACTCATCGGCCTATTAAAACCAGGAAAGAATGAAAGATAAAGTCTATAGTGGTAAAGGCCGATGAGGATAATACAAAATCAACCCAAGTTCCTGCGTCTACTAAAGGTAAAAGCATAGCATTAGCTTCTGTTAATATGGTCTTTCTATTACCAGCAGAGTATTGTATACAGATGGTCGATGAAGTAATAGCCGATGACGAGATGGAGCAATCTTCGGTTAAACTACAGTTGTCACCAGAGCAGGCCGTGTTCGACAAGCCAGCCGACACCAGCTATAGGCACCTCCGGCTGTTGTACATCAAGGGATACGTCAACGGGCGGCTGATGACGAAGATGCTAGTCGATGGCTATAGGCACCTCTGGCCGTTGTACAACTTTCAGGAAGCTTGGAAAGGTACCTGAGGATCTAATCAAGACAAACATGGTGTTGAAAGATTTTGGTAGCAACGCGTCTGAAGCGAAAGGGGTGTTGAATGTGGAGCTTACAGTTGGCAACAAGACAATCCCTACCACCTTCTTTGTCTTCGATGGAAAGGGTTCCTACAGCCTATTGTTGGGGCGAGATTGGATCCACGCAAATTGTTGCGTCCCTTCGACAATGCATCAATGCCTTATTCAGTGGCAAGGAGACCAGGTCGAGATCGTGCAGGCCGACAGATCAGTACATGTAGCCAGTGCCGATCTTGCAGTTTGGGAGATAGAAGGAATCGATTGCTTGTCCGGATGAATCTGGGAGGCTGATTTCCTGAAGGTAACTGACTGCGATATCGAGCCGATCGAAGATGGAGGCAAGCAGTTACTTTGACGAAGGCATAACATCCACAAGCCAAGATGAACAAGTTAGTCCCTACACAGAAGATGCGGTGGATGAATTGGACGGGAAATTGGGACAAGGCTTCACGTCGGCCGATGAACTTGAAGAAGTAGACATAGGGATAGGTGATAGGCCTAGGCCGACGTATATAAGTGCCAACCTACCAAAGAAATATAAGAGTAAATTAGTACATCTTTTGAAAGAATTCATGGATTGTTTTGCATGGGAATATCATGAGATGCCAGGATTAAGCCGATCGATTGTAGAACATCGGCTACCTATAAAACCAAGCTATCGGCAGTTTAAACAAGCTCCTAGGAGATTTAAGGCCGATATGTATGAAGCTATCAAGGCAGAAATTACAAGGCTATACGACGCCAATTTTATCAGACCCTGCCGATATGCGGAGTGGGTTTCCAATATAGTTCTAGTATTGAAGAAGAACGACAAGCTCAGGGTGTGCATCGATTTCAGACATTTAAACAAAGCGATGCCAAAGATGAATACCCTATGCCGATTGCGGATTTGCTAGTTGACGCTGCATCAGGACACAAGATCATCAGTTTTATGGATGGAAATATAGGCTATAACCAAATTTTCATGGCTGAGGAGGATATTCACAAGATAGCTTTCAGGTATCCGAGGGCAATCGGCTTGTATGAGTGGGTCGTTATGACATTTGGTCCAAAGAATGCTGAAGCTACCTATCAGAGGGCAATGAATTATATCTTCCACAACCTTATCGGTTTCTTGATTGAGATCTACATTGATGATGTGGTTGTGAAGTCAAAAGAATACAACGATCATTTGGCTGATTTACGCAAGGTACTGGAAAGAGCAAGAAAATATGGTCTAAAGATGAACCCTAACATGAGAGAGGAATCGAGATTACACAAAAGAACATTGATGCCATAAAGAAGACCAAGCCTCATGGAAACAAGACCAAGTTGCAGTCTCTGATTGGGAAAATTAACTTCATTTGGCATTTTATATCAAACCTGTCTGACAGATTAGAGCCTTTCACTCCATTATTGAAGTTGAAGGATGATCAGGAATTTACATGGAGTGATAAGCAGCAAAAGACGTTGGATAATATCAAAGAATACCTGAGTTCCCCACCAGTTTTAATTCCTCCACAGAAGGGAGTTCCATTCAAATTGTACCTATCGGCCGATGAGAAGTCTATCGGCTCTGTTTTGGTTCAAGAAATCGATGGCAAAGAAAGAGTTATTTTCTATCTCAGCAGAAAATTGTTGGATACTGAAGCGAGGTACACGCCAGTGGAGAGGTTATGTTTATGCTTATATTTTTCATGTACTAAATTGAGGCATTATTTAATTTCCAATGAGTGCATTGTGGTAAGTAAGGCCGATGTGATTAAATATATGCTATCGGCCCCTGTGTTGAAAGGGAGAATTGGGAAATGGATTTTTGCCTTGTCAGAGTTTGACCTCATGTATGAATCGGCCAAAGTGATCAAAGGACAAGCCCTGGCCGATTTCATTGTTCAACATCGAGATGATTCAACCACATATTCAGATATTGTGCCATGGACACTGTATTTTGATGGATCTGTTTGCAAACATGGATGCGGTATCGGCCTAGTCATCATATCCCCTCGGGGGGCAAGCTTTGAGTTTGCGTTTACCATCAAGCCCTATTATACTAATAACCAAGCAGAATACGAAGCTGTTCTCAAGGGTTTGTAGTTATTACAAGAGTTTAAGGCCGATTCTGTAGAAATTATTGGTGATTAATCAGCTTTCTGGGAGTATGAATGCAGGAATGATATTCTAAGGGTCTACAATGAAGAGTGCAAGGAATTGTTAAAAGCTTTCAAGATCGTAACGATGAGGCATATACCCCGGAAGCAAAACTTCGAAACCAATAATTTAGCTCAGGGAGCATCAGGGTACAGACCGATGGTGAAAGATGTTGAGGTTAGAATAGCTATCGTGGACGTCGATGACTGGAGATTCGCTATCATTGAATATTTGAGAAATCCTTCTCAATCGGCGTCACGAAAGATGAAGTATAAAGTTCTCCATTATGTCTTGCTCGATGACGATCTATACTATCGGACGATTGATGGTGTCTTGCTAAGGTGTTTGGGTTTAGAAGAAGCCAAAGTTGTCATGAGCGAGGTTCACGAAGGAATTTGTGGAACACATCAATCGGCCCATAAAATGCGATGGCTTTTGAAACGTGTTGGATATTTTTGGCCGACAATGCTAGAGGATTGTTTCAGGTACTATAAGGGGTGTCAAGATCGTCAGAAGTTTGGAGCAATTCAGCGAGCGCCGGCGTCGGCTATGCATCCAGTCATAAAGCCGTGGCCGTTTCGTGGATAGGGTATAGACATGATCGGACAGATTAATCCACCTTCAAGCAAAGGACACCAGTATATTTTACTGGCTACAGATTACTTCACAAAGTGGGTTGAGGCCGTCCCTTTTAAAAAGGTTGATTCCAAGGATGCAATTCAGTTCGTTAAGGAGCATATTACATACCGATTTGGACTTTCACAGACATTGACGACAGATCAAGGATCAATTTTTGTGTCCGATGAGTTTGTTGAATTTGCTGACAGCATGGGCATCAAACTGTTGAATTCTTCTCCATATTATGCACAAGCTAACGGGCAAGCAGAAGCTTCTAACAAGAGTTTAATCAAGTTGATCAAGAGGAAGATTAATGAACAGCCGAGACGATGGCATATAACGCTGGCCGATTCCCTTTGGGCGTATCGGATGGCTTGTGATGGTGCAATTCAAGTGTCGCCTTATCAGTTGGTTTATGGGCATGAAGCTGTGCTGCCGTGGGAGACCAAGATTGGCTCAAGAAGGATTGCATTGTAAGACGACTTGACAGCTGATGAGTACCACAATCTCATGGTTGATGAGCTGGATGATTTGGCACATGTACGATTGCGGGCTTTGGAAAAAATCAAGCGATATAAAGATGGAGTTGCTCGTCATTATAACAAAAAAGTTGTAGCCAAATCATTTGAGGAAGGGGATCTTGTTTGGAAATTGATATTGCCGATTGGTTCTAGAGACAATAGGTTCGGCAAGTGGTCGCCTAATTGGGAAGGTCCTTTTCAGATTCATCGATGTGTTCCTCACAATGCATATTTATTAAAAGGGTTAGACGGAGAAGTTTTTGGCAGAGCACTTAATGGCAAATATTTAAAGAAGTATTACCCAAGCATTTGGATCGACTCATGATCGGCTTGCTAGCCGATTAATGATAATAACCGATGTGAGATAGATCGCCTTTAGATGGCCGATATATACTATCGCCCTTAGTTCAAATTTTACAACATGAGCCCTCATCTTTCAAAATTTGGGGGGCATATCTATACTCAGCAATTCTTCAGATGGATACCGAATGGATTACAAATTTGTGGACTTTAAAATTTTTTTCAGACGAACTCAGTTGGTATCCTTGTGATCTACATGATTAAGACGAGGTAGTCGATCATACTCGGCCGATTGGCCGATGAGGTATATATTAATCAGAAGCAAAGTTAGCTTTTTGCAAGAAAAAAATAGAAGTACGTTACATCAGTCAGTTTATGAAGTTCTGGATAGATGCAATGGCCTTGCGACGAATTTGATCAATATCATCTATCACTTGAGCATCATTGGCCGATGACCCTGGGATTGGTTTCAATGCCCTACTTAGGGTTGCAAGATGCTTGGCCGATGCTTTCAGCTTTGTCGTTTGGTCTTCTATCGCCTTTGGGGATGCAGCTATCTTAACTTCGACTTCTTGTATTTCTTCACGGGTTGCTTCTAGCTTCATCAACAGGTCTGCTTCAAGGCGACGGAGTTCTTCAAGTTTCTTATTCAAGGCAATCGGCTCAGCGCCCAGCTCGTCTAGTCTAGTTTTATCAGAGTTTACTTGAGCTTTGCTGGCAGACACGGCCGATTCCAAGCCTTCACGCTCCCGCCTCTCTACAATTCTTTCTTTGGCCTTGTGAAGCTTGAAGTGATACTGCTCCAAGAATATGGCTGGTGTCAATATTTCCATTAGGTTTTCAGGCAATTGATCTTGGATTTCTTGTACTCTGCTCCTGATTGGATTGCAATTCTCCACCAGAGATTCTATAGATGCCTCCAGCCGATTGGCGATGTCAGACAGCTGGTCTTTTAGTTCTTCAGGGATTGACGGTTTGGCTATGCTGGGTGGCTCTTTGTCTTCATCATCAAGAAATTGGCCGATGTCGAAAGCAAACATATCAGCTAAGGTCTGCAATCATCAAGATAAGACATGGTTAACCCAGTTAATGTAAAGTCGGCAAGAGATTCAAAGTGGTCTAGGTTACCTGTGATGTGACATCGGCTGTGGTTACATCGGCCTCTTTTTGTTGTTCTGCAGTAGCAGGCGAAGAGGTTAGCCGATGTGGTGCAGGCGATGGAACTTGTGGCTGAAAAGAAAGGCAAGAATGCAATGATCAGGTATACATCGGCTGGCAAGAAAGATAAGGCAAGTGTATCAGTGCTTACTGAGGCAATTGGAGAAGGTGGTGGAGAAGGAGATGGAGTTCTCAATCGGGCCTTGAGTTGACTGCATTTCTTCATAGTAGCTTTCTTGGTTCTTGGTAATGTGACCGATTGAGTTTTCTCCTTAATTATGGATGACGCAGCGATATGTAAAATTCAAGTTATAATAGGCCAATGAAATAGAATTGAAGAAATAGATGAGGAAGATTATACTAACCTTGCGGACTGCATGTCTAATTCTCTTGGATTGGGCAGCATCAGGTTGATCATCGGCCGGTGGATCTGCAGTGGTTGTGGCCGATGGATCTTCAGTTGGCTTATTGGTCGATGGCTCTTCGGTTGGCTTGGCCGATGGTTGTTCAGCAGTGGTGGCCGATGGATTCTGGTCTTTAGGCATGTCAGCAGCTGCTGTATCGACTTCTTCCTCCATCACTTGATCATCTAGGAATTCTTCTAAGGAGGGGTCCAGCTTGTCGAGGTCGGCCGGGTCATCGGTCTTAGACTTTTTACTGGGTTTTTGAGCTTTGTCTTTGACCAGCGCCTTCCTCTTGGCGGTTTCTTTGACTATCGGCCCTTGGAGCAGCGATGATACTTTTGGAGCAGTAAGGCTGATAGTTGATTCCAGGACAGCTTTTCCTGATGGAGCCAGGACTAGAGCATAAGTTATCCTTTGCCCGCTGCTGCTGACGCTGGGAGCTAGGGCATCAGGGACATGAGGGCTGATATCATTGATGAGCTCTGTTAGGTAAAACCTGGCTGATTGATGGAAGATATGAGTAGCGCACTCATGCCACCATGTTTGGAAGCTGAAATGGATGAAGGCACTCAACAACAATCGGTCGCAGGCACCCAAGGTTGGAATCTCGGTTTCCAGGACTTTGCTCATGATCAATGCCGATGAGACCGTGCCTTTGCTCTCTAACAACCGATGGAAGTGTAAGCTGATAGGAAACTGTCCAAGCCCACATTGTCTGGCAGCCACCATCGGATTGTAGAATTCATAAGATAAGCTGGTGCTTCTGCCTTGGAATATGCCTACTGGGAGCAGGCATGGGGACACGCCAATCATGAAGATTTCCCTTGAAATGATATCATCATTTAGCAGACCTAAGGTCAAGTCAGAAGGGAGCTCGAAATCAGAGTCTGTGGGGTAGACGAACATATCCATCTTGGCTGATGGTGGACCGCTGTAGAATCAGATGAACCATTCAGACATCTCGTCGGCCGATTGGTTAGCTCCAGGATAAACTGAAGCCACTTCTCCAAAGGACATACACCTTCTAGATGAGGGATTTTCGTTGTTACTATAGTCCGATAGGAAGACTGAGTCCGTCAGTGGAGGCCGATCGACCATGGTGTTGGTGTAGATGGTTAGCCACAGTTGCACGACCCACCATGGACCTCCATGAGCCATTGTCCGATTCAGCATCAAGTCTTGGGTGGCAAAATGGAGTAGCCGATAGACAGCTCCAAGGAGGTATCGGCCGAGTGGGAATTTTGTCTTCTCAACCAGGGCTTGGGCTAGGTGTTGGCAATTCAGAGTTGGGCCACAGGTTGATCCACAGAAGACATATCTCTCCAGCCATAGGGTCAGAAAGGCTACATGTTTCCTATCTGAGACAGACCCTTGCTCCATATGCTTAGAGATGTATCCAAACTAGCCCCCAATCTTTTTTGTCTTTAATTTGTGGCTGCTGTTGATAAGGAGATTGAAGGGGTTGATGTCGGACAGGATGTTCAGGCCTGTCAGCATCTTGATATCTATCAATGTGGGGGTCATCAGACCTTGTCGGAATAGAAAAGCGTTCAAGGTGTTGGACCAGAAATAGGTAGCAGCCGACATAAGGGACTCATTCTTCTTGGTATCGGCTAAGGATAGAGCAAGGCATTGGCCGATTCCGATCACATCCCAGTGTACTTGTTTGGCTGCAGCAATCCTTTTGTACCAGGTCTTGTATCCATTGAGCCTTGATGGCCAAGATCTGAAGGTGTGTTTCCACGAGGGGACGCTAGGTTTTGCTTGTTTGAAAGGGACTCTGTTTGATTCCGCATTTATCAGCCAAGCGGGATCAGGGTTGCCTAAGGGACCCAGGAGGAATCGGTGCGATTTGTCGTTTGTGGGGATCAGGATTTGGTTCTTGAAGACCTGCAGCATACGAAAAGTGATAGAGAAATAAGACGCGGGGGGCAAGAGCAGAAACCCTAGTTTTGAAAAGTCTCGGCGGGAAAACGAAAATGCAAATTTGAGGAAAGATTGGTTTACCTCAGGGATCTCGGAGATGTAGAATGGCAAAGCCGCCATGGATGCTGTTAAGGTGGTCGCTGTCGAGGGAGTTGCCATCGAGAGGACGCCAAGGGATCGCTGGAGTTGAAAGGCGTAGGCGGCTGTGAGGAGCTGCGCGTGGAGATTGGCGGCGGAAAACTGTGAATTTGGATTTGCGTGGATTTTGAGCAAACCCTAGCGCTGAGCTCGATGAGGTTCTTCAGAGCTAATTCCGCCACATTATATAATGAAGCGGAATTGGGGGGCATGGTTTAACGCCAGATTTTCGCAACCTACTCAGAGAAGAAAGAGAAAACCGACACAGAGAAGAAGGAGCGATTCGAGTCGGATCGGTTACGCTATCGGACCAAGCCGAGTATCGGACCAGGTGCTGTATCGGACTCAGCGGTGCATCAGACCAAGTGGAGTGCCAGCAGAGGGACTGTATCGGCCGATGTGGGTTCAATGCGGCCATTGGCCGATGGAAGCAGGAGGCCGATGGAGGTAGAGCGGGCTTGGTTTGGGCCTGAGTCAAGCTTCAAAGGAGATTGCCAAATA
>BDMV01000002.1:29956676-29969431 GCA_008326285.1 Oryza officinalis
TTGGAATCCAAAGCAATATTGGTTACCCTGCTCCAAAAACGTGTAAGTGTGATGAACATATATCTATAGACTTGCACGACAAAATATTAAACAAAAGCCTGTATACCAAACAGAGTAGCATGCATGACTGAAACAGCTAACGGTCTGTTGATTGAGAATCTCAGAACTCTTGTCCTCTACACTTTTTCATGGATATTATCAATTGGTTACATGGTGGATCTAGTTACCTAGAGCAAAATGGGACTCTTCACCAAACAAAAACTAAAATTTGACAGCTGAAGGTGAAACTCAAAACCGTACTGTTACTTTAAGAGATATCATCGTCTATTTAATATATATAGATTATTTCTGATCTCTCTTGTAACTAATCACACAATTCTCTACTACATTATAATGCCAATAACCTAGCACATGGGATGAACCTGAGTTACTCATGGATATTATCAATTGGTTACATGGTGGATCTAGTTACCTAGAGCAAAATGGGACTCTTCACCAAACAAAAACTAAAATTTGACAGCTGAAGGTGAAACTCAAAACCGTACTGTTACTTTAAGAGATATCATCGTCTATTTAATATATATAGATTATTTCTGATCTCTCTTGTAACTAATCACACAATTCTCTACTACATTATAATGCCAATAACCTAGCACATGGGATGAACCTGAGTTACTTTGTCAGTACAATTAACTCATGTGGAAGAAGCTAGGTGGGGGAGCGCTCGTGAAAAAAAGAAAAAATCCGGAAGTGATACTGTGGAGCGCCGGAAAAATGGGAAAATGGAAAAAGTGGGCCACCTCATGTAATTCCGGATTCGTAAGTTTTCCGGTTTTGTAAGTTTCATGTTTATGTTCAGTTTTGGTATTAATCTGTGATTCTTTGTTTTGTTTTTTTTCAAGTTAATCCATCCAAAACTTTTATAATACTTCATGCATCGAATATGAAAGGTTTCGTTGATTGGTTCTTGATACATTCTAATTTGGTTTAAGTTTTACGTTTGGTTCATATTTACTGAAATTCTGAGACAGTTGGCTTTTGAGGATGTTTTCTCATAAACCGTTTATTAGTTTGCAAAACCCTTCGGTGGAATTGTTTCTTGGTTTGTATTGTTTATTTTGTCAAGGTTTGAGATTGATCCAATGATTAGTTTTGGAGAAAACATATTTTTACAGAAGTATTGACTCGTTGTTTTTAGACCAACGGTCAGACCGGCCAGGTCTCGGTCAAACCGACCCTAGTAGGTCGGGTAGACCACTCGACGTGTGTTCTATTGGCTTTTGAGATTGAGGTGCGTTTTAATCTATCAAAATTTAATTATTTGACTTTCGCTGACATAATCTACAATTCATCCTCTTTGGTAGACATAGTTACTTGTATTCGATCCTAAACAAATCTGTTCAACCATATCAATCCATGAATTTCCCTGGAAGTGATGAAATTGAAGTAACTCCCATTCTGGTTGCATGGAGAGGCTAAGAAGTTGTATTGTTGACGCATGCGTTCAGTAAATAAATTTGTGAAGGATTAAATTGTAGTAAGGGTAATTGTTGGATGCAATACTTATGGGCACTAGGATCTGATGCGCAATAAACAAAGTCATACACTCATGACTTCATCACCATACTTTTGCGCTTTCTCTCTATACAAAGTAATTGTTCATGTTACATATTTCTCAGCGTATATTCTGTGTACACATAACCATTGGATAAATGAAATGAAGCTCTGGTGCATGCACATCTGGCGATGTATCCAGAGACATCAGAATGAACTCCAGCGAATCGACAAAACACACTGATGTTCAATCCCATAGGAAAACTGGAGCAGGAGAATTCCATATGAAAATTCATTATTATTTCGTACCAAGACAGATATAGTGAAATTATATCTTTTATGCAAATCAAATACAGATCTTATCAGTAAAAGAATTGGAATCATAATAATTGGATGAAAATAGAGTTTACGTTGTGTTAGGACAGTAGATAGTTTGACACCTTTGTAACCAACAAGAGAACAGGGGCATCTGCCACTGAATTCTCCATCCCGAAGAAATGTTATCTGCTTGAACAGTGTATGTTTTCCCTGTCTTTTCGTCCTTAATTTTAATGCTAGAGGAACCTAGAAAGGAAGAAACAAGTAAATTACACATAAATTAAATTAGTTAATAAGCCATTAAATACTGCTCCCTCCATCCCATAATGCAATGCGTATACGCACTTTAAGATTCAATTTTTAAAATATTTGACTAATGATTAGTATAATATGAATTAAATTTTATTGGCTGAAAATAATATCGTTTGATTGATATTTGAATTTACTTTTACATGGTTATAATTTTTATTGTTACAAAGCTTATAGTGTACAAAAAATTATATGCTAAAGATTAGTCTTGAAGGTTGTTCTGAGTTTGATCATACCTTATATTATATTTTATAAGGTAAAGTAAGTACAATCTAAAACATAAACAAGTGACACACTAATAAGGATTAAGAAGGAAATTTACGAGCCTATGTAAATAACGGCCAATGGGGATGCCGTGCATGCCTTCACTCTTTTGGATGGCCACTAATCCATATCTCTTAAGGATGGAGTGCGAAAAGCGGATAGTGGTTGATGGACAACAATGGTGTGGTGGCGACAATGACAGCAGCGGCAGCGGTTCCAGTGACAACAATGATGGTGGTGGCATTGGTGATTGCGATGGTAGCAACTAGCTACATGAGCTGATGCTGATGAGATAATCACATTTTGTGGAAGGAACGGGTGATTTTGGAGCAAAACAGTTTTTTTTGCTGCAATTCGGTTTTGTTTTTTTGGAAACCTAGTTTTTGAAAACACACCGAATAACTCAGTGCGTAGAGTGGCGTGGAGTCCGGATAATTTACGCGCGGCTTATCCGGTTCGGTTACGCATGGTGGAAATCGTGTAGGCGTCTTGATCACGTGTTCTGATATCTCCCTATATAAACCGAGCCGCTGCTCCGTCACAATATACGTGAAAAAACAAACTAGGGTTTGGCTCCTCCTCTGTACTGCGCCGTCACTCATAGTATACTTCGTTCCGCTCATTGGCATGCACCGGCGATCGGGAGAGCAGGTCTCCGGAACCTTCGCCTTCGACGTCCTACACCAGGAGAAGGTAGCAATAAGGTTTTTGAGAAGCGCTTCGCGCGACTGCTCACTAGTCTTCCACGACGGCTCGTCTTCCTCTTCGCTCGCATGCTGCGCGTCGTCTTCAACGCATGGTACCACGAGTCCTTCCTGCAGAGCAGCTAGTACAACAAAACCCTCGGTACGTGTTCGTGATGTTTTACCTATTTGATCTGTTCATGTTCTACTGCTTGGTTTACATGTGTAGATCGAATAATGCGATTATGTTAGTTTGCATTTGCAATGCCATGATTTATTTATGGAATAAATTAAATCACTATGTGCTTATACTTTCAACAATCCAAAAACTTTATTGTAGGCACTGTGGTTTTACTATGGCTGGTTTTGCCGATGTATTGAGGCCGGAAAAATTTACCGGTGTGCACTTCAAGAGATGGCAGATCAGGGTCACTCTATGGCTGACGGCTATGAAATGCTTCTGGGTTAGTAATGGCAAACCTGAAGGAGTTCTCACTGCGAAAAAGCAGAAAGAATTCGGGGAGGCCACTACTCTCTTTGTGGGATGCATTATTAGCGTTCTTGGCGATCGTCTGGTTGAGGTGTACATGCACATGACCGAAGCTAAGGAGTTGTGGGATGCACTGAATACTAAATTCGGTGCTACTGATGCTAGCAATGATCTGTATGTCATGGAGCAGTTTCATGACTATAGAATGGCTGACAACCGTTCTGTAGTTGAGCAGGCTCATAAGATATAGACCATGGCTAAAGAACTCGAACTCCTTAAGTGTGTCTTACCTGACAAATTTATGGCCGGGTGCATTATTGCGAAGCTACCTTTTTCATGGAGAAGTTTCGGTACTGCACTCAAACACAAGAGACAGGAATACTCCGTTGAGGGGTTGATGGCGTCTCTTGATGTTGAAGAGAAAGCTCGGGAAAAAGACGTCGCGTCTAAGGGCGATGGTGGGCAATCTAGTGCCAATGTGGTGCACAAGGCTCAAAACAAGAACAAAGGGAATTTCAAAGCCCAACAGACCACCAACTTCAAGAGGAAGAAGAAGAAGAACAACAACAATCCAAACTAGGATGAGAGAACTTGCTATGTGTGTGTGGCTTACCTGGTCATCTAGCCAAGAAGTGTCCACCACGCAAGGGGATGAAGGCACCTGTAGGGCAGACTTCTAAGTTTGTCAATGTGATCATTGGTAATACTGGAGATGCAAGCGGGTATGGTAATTTACCTACTGTTTTCTCAGTTAATCAGTCTACAAACTAGTGGGTTGATACAGGGGCCAATGTACATGTTTGTGCTGACATCTCGTTGTTTTCTTTTTATCAGGTCGCACGGGATTCCTCCGTCCTAATGGGGAATGGGTCACATGCTTCTGTTCATGGTGTTGGCACGGTAGATCTGAAGTTTACTTTGGGAAAGATCGTGCAGTTGAAGAACGTGCAGCATGTCCCTACTATCGACAAGAATCTCGTTAGTGGCTCCCGTCTATGTAGAGACAGATTTAAGTTGGTGTTTGAGTCTAATAAAGTAGTCATGTCTAAACATGGATATTTTATTGGTAAAGGCTATGAGTGCAGTGGCTTGTTCCGTTTTTCCCTTTCTGATTTCTGCAATAAGTCTGTGAACCATATTTGTGGCAGTGTGGATGATGAGGCTAATGCTTGGCACTCACGTTTATGTCATATTAATTTTGGCTTGATGTCTCGGCTTTCCAGTATTAGTTTTCCATTGTCAAAGGTTCTAAGTGCCATAGTTGTGTGCAATCAAAGCAACCTCACAAGCCTCACAAGGCTACCGAGGAGAGAAACTTGGCACCTTTAGAACTCCTACATTCAGATCTTTCTGAAATGAATGGGGTGTTGACGAAGGGTGGAAAACGATACTTCATGACGTTGATTGATGATGCTACCAGATTTTGCTATGTGTATTTACTGAAAACGAAAGATGAGGCTCTAAACTATTTTAAAATTTATAAGGCAGAAGTTAAAAACCAACTTGACAGGAAGATAAAAAGACTTAGGTCTTATCCTGGTGGAGAGTTTTTCTCAAATGAATTTGACTTGTTTTGTGAGGAATATGGCATTATACATGAGAGGACACCTCCCTATTCTCCCGAGTCTAATGGGATTGCCGAAAGGAAGAACCGCACACTAACTAACTTGGTTAATGCCATGTTGGATACTGCGGGACTATCTAAGGCATGGTGGGGGGAGGCATTGTTGACCTCGAATCATGTGTTAAACAAAGTCCCTATCGGAAACAAGGACAAAACACCATACGAGATACGAATTGAGAGAAAACCATCACTTTCTTACTTGCGTACATGGGGGTGCTTGGCGAAAGTCAATGTACCAATAACAAAGAAGCGCAAGCTTGGACCTAAGACAGTGGATTGTGTCTTTCTGGGATATGCTCACCATAGCATCGCCTATAGATTTGTAATAGTTAAATCTAAGGTACCTAACATGCATGTTGGTACAATTATGGAGTCTCGAGATGCTACCTTCTTTGAAAGCCTTTTTCCAATGAAGGATACACATAGCACTTCTAGCCAATTTTTTGAAATAATTCCTAGTTTAATCACACCACCAGAACAAACTGAACATACACTTGAACATGTCACTGAGGAGGATGACAGTGAAGCTCCTCGGAGGAGCAAGAGACAAAGGACGGTTAAATCCTTTGGTGATGATTTCACTGTGTACCTCGTGGATGATACTTCTAAGTCAATTTCAGAAGCATATGCATCTCCTGATGCAGACTACTGGAAGGAGGCTGTCTGTAGTGAAATGGATTTCATTATCACTAACGGAACTTGGGAGGTGACAGAGCAACCCTATGGATGTAAACCCGTGGGGTTCAAGTGGGTGTTCAAAAAGAAGCTTAGGCCTGACGATACGATTGAAAAGTACAAGGCTCGGCTTGTTGCAGAGGGCTATACTCAAAAAGAAAGCGAAGACTTCTTTGACACTTACTCACCTATTGCTAGATTGACCACAATCCGTGTGTTACTTTCCTTAGTAGCCTCACATGGTCTTCTCGTTCATCAAATGGACGTTAAGACAATTTTTCTTAACGGATAGCTAGATGAGGAGATCTATATGGATTAGCCTGATGGGTTTGTAGTGGAAGGTCAAGAAGGGAAGGTGTGTAAACTATTGAAGTCTTTGTATGGCCTGAAAAAAACTCCAAAGCAATGGCATGAGAAATTTGATAGAACATTAACATCTGCAGGCTTCGCAGTCAATGAGGCAGATAAATGTGTATACTATCATCATGGTGGGGTGAGAGAGTTATTCTGTGCTCGTATGTTGATGATATACTCATATTTGGAACAAATCTTGAGGTGATTAATGAGGTTAAATCATTCTTGTTTCAAAACTTCGATATAAATGATTTGGGAGTAGCTGATGTTATCTTAAACATTAAGCTAATTAGAGGTAAGAATGGGATTACACTCTTACAGTCTCATTATGTGGAGAAAATCTTGAGTCGCTTTGGCTACCTTGATGGCAAACCTTCTCCAACTTCTTATGATCCTAGCCTTTTACTTCATAAGAACAAGAGAATTGTTAGGAATCAACTAGAGTACTCCCAAATCATTGGCTCGCTTATGTACCTAGCTAGCGCAACTAGGCCTGACATCTCCTTTGCTGTGAGCAAGTTGAGCCGGTTTATCTCTAATCCGAGAGATGATCACTGGCATGCGCTTGAGCGAGTGATGCGCTATCTAAGAGGTACTATGGACTTGGGACTTCACTATTCCGGGTATCCTGCGGTACTTAAGGGTTATAGTGACTCAAATTGGATTTCCGATGTTGATGAGATCAAAGCCACTAGTGGATATGTTTTCAAACTTGGTGGTAGTGCTGTTTCATGGAGGTCTTGCAAACAGACCATTTTGACAAGGTCAACCATGGAAGCAGAGCTCACGACACTAGACACTGCTACAGTTGATGTAGAATGGCTACATGATCTACTAATGGATCTGCCTGTGGTTAAAAAACCGGTGTTGGCTATCCTTATGAACTGTGACAATCCAACGGTAATTGTCAAGGTAAACAGTTCTAGGGATAATATGAAATCGTCTAGACATGTGAAAAGACGATTGAAGTCTGTTAGGAAATTAAGAAACTTCGGGGTTATAACATTGGATTACATCAAAACAGCTAGAAACCTGGCAGATCCCTTTATAAAGGGACTATCACGGAATGTGATAGACAATGCATCGAAAGAGATGGGTATGAGACCCATGTGAGTTATACTATGGTGGTAACCCAACCTATGTGATCGGAGATCCCATGACTTAGGACCTGAGAAAAACAAATCATTAGTTAGCTAGAGAAGAGTATTTTCTAAAACCCTCTCTAAGTGAAGATGCATATACTCTCATGAGCTGCAAGGCAGGCTGGCTATGCCTTAATGCGTCCTGTTGGCTTTAATTAGCAAAGATGCTATCCTGCAGAGCATTCTTGAAAGAACGCACCTATGTGAGCTTGACTGTTGGTCGCAGTCTATGGAGATTTCGGGTAAATCTTCTAGGAACCTCACGAAGAGACCAAGGAGTATGACTTATACGCTCTACCTGAGGAGTAATCTACTGACGGCCCAGTACCAGATAAGACACTGAGTGAAACTTGCTTACACAAGACTTGCAATTCAAGGCGTAGTCTATTGTTCAAGTTGTGAGTTAGTGTAGCTTGGAGTTCTAGGTGGATGTTCAACCTTAACCGGTCTCCATTGAACCACTGGTATATAAACAATACATTGGAAAAAGGAAAATCTCTGTGGGATTTTGAGATTTGGTGGGGAATTGTTGGAATTGAGATATGGGCTAAGGCCCATATGAAGATTAATTCTTTGAAAAATCATAAAAGCCTACCTCATGGGATGGCATGCATGGGGAGTTTAGTACCACCTTGCCTATTCTAGGAGAGGGAGACCTCCTTATAAGGGAGGATGCTCTCCTAGTCACTTGAGACATGTGTGGTGGAGAGAACTAGAGGAACACGCGCGTGCTTGCTAGCCTCGCCTCGCCTGGCCAGGCGGCGCGTACCCGCGACATGCACGTGAATGGTCTGCCAATTCCTTGCGCAGATGCGGCTTCCTTTTGCAGTTTTGTTTTGCTGCAATTCGGTTTTGTTTTTGGAAACCTAGTTTTTGAAAACACGTCGAATAACTTGGTGCGTAGAGTGGCGTGGAGTCCGGATAAGTTACGTGCGACTTATTCGGTTCGGTTACGCATGGTGAAAATCGTGCAGGCATCCTGATCACGCGTCCTGATATCTCCCTATATAAACTAAGCCGCCGCTCCGTCGCAATATACGTGAAAAAACAATCTAGTTTTTGGCTCCTCCTCTGTACTGCGCCGTCGCTCGTAGTCTACTTCGTTCCGCTCATCGGCGTGCACCGGCGATCGGGAGAGCAAGTCTTCGGAACCTTCGTCTTCGACGTCCTACACCGGGAGAAGGCAGCAATAAGGTTTTTGGGAAGCGCTTCGCGCGACTGCTCGCTAGTCTTCCACGATGGCTCGTCTTCCTCTTCGCTCGCGTGCTGCGCGTCATCTTCAACGCACGGTACCGTGAGTCCTTCCTGCAGAGCAGCTAGTACAACAAAACCCTCGGTACGTGTTTGTGATTTTTACATATTCGATCTGTTCATGTTCTACTGCTTGGTTTACATGTGTAGATCGAATAATGCGATTATATTAGTTTGCATCTGCAATGCCATGATTTATTTATGGAATAAATTAAATCAGCATTTGCTTATACTTTCAACAACCCAAAACCTAGAAAATTAAAACAAAATATTAGATGTGAATGGTTGTGTGTTTGAGGGTCTCTAGTTGGGCTTGGCAGCTAGAGATAAGCTCAAATCGGAGAAACATGACCACTGATTTTACCTTTGCATTAGAATTGGATAGTTAGGAACTTCCGAAGTCCAAATTGGAAGTTCAGATTTTATTAGCATCATCAAACGATGAGCTTGATGATCCCAAAAATCAGAAGTTTCGACAAGTTCCAATCAGAACTTCCGATTTTCATAATGTTGTTAATTAAATGTTGTATTTCTACACTAATTTCTTCTTCCAACCCATTAAAGAATTGTAGAACTAGGTGGAAGTGCTCCTGCAATTTTTTATTAGAGACAAAATTCTGATTTTGCCCTACGATTTCTTCACATTGCTAACCAGGCCAACTTCTACCTGCGTCATCAGCACCGAGCTCCAGTTCGGACCAATATGCCCAACAGATTTCTCATCTGAATATCATTATTGGAGAGCTGTTGGTCGTGCCTAAAACTTGCGAGAGGGTTTTCGTACCTGTTGGAGAGCTTGTTTTTGACTTATCTCAAAGTGTAAATTTCACTTAACCATATAAATATTATGGTCTAAATTACATAAAATCACACGATTTTTGTCACGTGACACATAACTCTGGGTATTATATATGGACGTAAAGTTTCACAAAATCATGCTATTTATCATTTTGACTTTGATCAACCATACTTTTGAGTTCTACAATTACATCTTAAATTTATGAGTGTTTTGTCCATCATATAGATGTTATATGCATGTAAGTAAAATTTTGTTAAGTATTGATATAGGAGTATATAAAATTGGTTAACGGGGTGGTTTTGTGAAAATTTAAAACCACACAATACCTGTAGTTATGTGTCATGTGTTAAAATTTCTTTGGTTTTGTGTAACTTAGATCATAATAGATGAGATTTTATGAAATTTACTCTATATAAATTTAACTTTAGGTAACATGTTTAGGGGCTCTTGAAGATGCTCTTATTAGGAAAGTTCGTAGCTAGCTTTTCTTTCAATAGCCATATTGTATCTCGCGATCCTCATTTACAAAACAAAAATGTAACAGGCTGTGTGTAGTCGACCGTGTGTATGGACACCTTTAATCCAACCACACTTCACTTTAGCAATTTTGGAAAATAATTCGATATATGTGGCACGGAAGTTAACCTTTCAAACCATAATTCGGATGGATGATCGATCATGGACCGTACATGCATAGAGTTAATTGTTCTCCATGAAACAGTATATATGTATTGTATTCTGTCGAAGTTTGAATAAAGTCATGTTGGTTGTATCAATCTATTTTATTAGATTTTACTATCTGCCCCCTTAAATATACATGCCTACGAGATGTATAGAAAGATAAGAGGGAGACGGAGAAAGAGTTGCTTTCTTTTATATATATAGAGAGAAGATCAGGATGATGCCAAGCTTGAGCTGAAGTCATGTCGCCCATGCCTTAGCCGTTGCTTGTGGCTGTGACTTCAACGCCGGCAATACCAAAGCCGTTGCGATGCCCACTGTTGTGTGCTGTTTTTGCTACGATCAGCCAAGGACAGAGGAAGGCCAGGCAAGGAGTATGACAAAAGGAAAGATCGAGAAGAGAAGGACAAGAGGAAGAACAAATTTTGAGATTTCTTTTGATTCTCCAGTTCGATCACGAATTCATGGGTTAACCTCCAGTCGCTAGATGCATAAATTTGAAATAGGAATTGCTATTGGTTGCTAAATAGTTCATCAAATTCATTTTTTCCCATATAAAGTACTGTTTTGAAATCTGGTATTTATTCACAGAGAATTATGTTTTGTATTGTAAAAAGAAGTTTGTGCTTTTATTGATGATATATTTCTAGCGGGAACTGGCTTCTTTCTATTCCATAAGTGATTTAAAAGTTATAACTGAAACTGACAGGATCGAAAACCTTGTAGCAATTCATTTTGTTTACTCTTTACACGATTGATACAAAATAGAGTTTCTCTCTTAGGATATTTACAACGTAGGAGTGGGCTCTGGGAGAGACACTATAAAAAACAATTTTTCGAATAGACCCCTTTTTTTTATGCGGACAAAAAAAAGGCCCACATGTAAAAAGATTAGAAAGGTAACTGTTAGCACCTAAATTTGACACCTAAAATACCAATAGAAAAGCATGGCCAAATTTTGAAAGGACCTGAGCTTGCCACGCAAGGCCGGTATGACCGCTGTCATAGGCCTGGTCAAACTGACCCCGACTCTGAGTCTGATTTATCAATTCTCGGGTTTTCTTGCTTGGACCTGAGATTTTATAATCCTAATTTATTTTTACATCTAATGGACATAGGAAAGACCCTGAGAAGAAGTCCATCCCTCTTATGAATAGGGGGCTAAGTCCGATTGAAACAAAAACCAATCAATCGTCAAAATCAATTTATTACCGAAACCCTCTATATTCTACATCTCCCTCCTTCTTTCTACCTATCCAAAGTCTATTCTCCTACAATTTCCAATTGCTCATCGTCTCTCGTCTCTATGATATTAGAGGATGTCCTAGCTAGCCTGCCAAACCTAGAACAAACCGATGCATGTGCACCCTCCCTTCCGAGTGTTCACTCAGCAACATCTACCAACTCCCTACGGCGGCATGTCTCGAGGTGTCACTGCGGGTTACACATAATGTGCTCAAGGTGTGGCGGCGCGATTCTACGTCAACCCATCTTTTTGGTGACTCCCCTGGGGACAATTTCGGTTACTATAGCCGAAACCCTAGTTCTCCACCATGGGCTCTCACATCAATCTTGATCAAGACAACATCATGGCCACAGATTATGAAGAGTTGCCAGAAGCCGATCGCTAGGCGTTTAAGGCTCAACTTGAATATCTACGACGAAAGATGGCTTCATGCTACCGGAAGACGAGGCAAGTTGTCATGAAGCGAGAAGAATTCACTATGCCCGTCTACATCAGATCTAAGGTAACAACCGGTTCTAGCAATATCCCCGTTCTTGCATCTAATATTGCTCAAATAGTAGATGGTGTTGTTTTTGCTAGTTTAAACAATCGGTTTACTTCTTTTAGTACTACCGTTGAGAAAACTTTTAGTTCTACCTTTAGAAAAGCCTAGATGCTCGCATGAACGAACTAGAGAATTGGCTAAATAGCTGATTGATAGGTAGTGCATCTATTTCATATAAAAGCAAGGACATGTCTGGTGTTTCATCGGCTTACAATATACCTCCAGCATATATGCAACAAGACTGGCCGATGAAAATTAGCTAGAATCTCCTCAATATGGTAGAACCTAAGTTCAACCCTGTGGCACAGTATACCGGTCAGACCAGTAGTAGCGGCCGGTCATACTGCTGCAACATTGCCAATCAAACTGAATGTGGTGACCAGTCGGACTAGGAAGGCAACACCGGTTAGACCGTAGTCCCCAAGTCTTTTAAAATTGGCTCCTACATCAGCCATTTCTAGTAATCCTATGACTACTACACGAGCAAAACTCAAAAGCCTTAGTGAAGAGATTGCCAAAGTTATGATAAACATGCTTGGCATAGATAGTACAAGTAAAAAAGATTCAACTCAAGAAAGTTAGGCAAAAAAAGTTGAGATCACACAAAAGGCTAAGTGATATGACCATGCCATCCAACAACATGTTACAACCTTCAACTCAAGCTACATCAACTCAAGTACCACCAACATCAACACCAGCCCAAGTCTTTGATGGACCGATTACACGAAACCGAGCTAAGAAGCTACAACAAGAGGTGCACGCGCTCGCACGACTTAGGTAGTACATAACTTTCATTAACATTAAAATGAATTTCACAAAGT